>PVKM010024173.1:0-20689 GCA_004027735.1 Carollia perspicillata
AACTCCAAAGACGACGCACAGCGTGAAAATAACAAGTCAGCCATCCCATCGTGTTCACCAGGCATGCAAAAGTAGTTTCCAAAAGACAAAAGACTCCGAGGTTCCAGATGTAATCTACTAATAGTCTCAGTAAAACAAACGGCTTCACACTCTTAAATGCAATTTGAATTAAATCTGCAACTGGTTCTTCATACTTGATTTTTTTCCTGTTCAAGCTTCCCTCACCTGATTTTTATAAATAGGTAAATATTAAGTTCTATATAAATCAAACTTTTATGGGCCCACGTTCACATTTGAAGAAAACAAACAAAAAATACGATGTCTAATAATTTCAGAATCATTCATATTCTGATCAGAGTTTTGTTTTAGTTATATAAATTAAGAAGTTTGGTAGACACGGCCCCTCTTTACATACCACACAGAAGGTTAAAGGACATCTTTCACTCCCTGTGAAAGCGTATTCATTATACAGTTGAGCCCATGGTCGGGCAAACTATAAAATAGAGCTGAGATGTTAAGTGAAAATCATGTGATCGTATTTCAGACTTCTGGCGGTGTACAGGACGGGAAAAGTTTTATTTTTCTGTGCGTCTGGAGACGTGGGAATGTGCGGGTGCCCGCCGCAGAGCCCACGTGGAGGCCGGGGGACTCTGGGCTCAGCCTCTCGAGGTCTCCTTTCCTGCTCACTGAGTGACGGGCGGTCACGTGGTGGAAGCACTGCAGTGCGCGCAATGCCTGCACGTACTCCCAGCTACCAAGAGACACTATTTCAACAACAGGTTTCAGATTCCAGTTGATCATCGGCTTGCCCTCTTTAGAACATCCAGAAGAGGACGTCAGGTCATTTTCTAGACTTAACTAATTTGCACTCTTAAATGAGAGAATTTTTCTGTAGTGACATGAAAGTAGGAATTCTGTCTCAAAGGGCTAAGGAAGCCCATAGGCTTTTAGTTGGGAAGCTTGATGGTTTGATGTTTACACCTGGGACAGCTCCGAGACCCTTGAGAAAAATGCACCCTTGGGTGTGTAAGTCACCACCCACCATCCATCTGTTCATAGGACGCTTTTATGCGTAAAATCCTCAATGGCCTCAAACAATCTCACTCTAGTTTTATTATCAGTGTTAGTCACAGATATGTATTATGGGATCGGAAATAAATGTTAGTGATGTTATGATTTATCACCAAAATATGTGATTATGCTGAATAGGTAAAAATAGAGTAGGTGAAATTTATGAAAAATACTTCACTACTACTGTAACTAGGTAGACATTTTTATGTTATACAAATAAATGTCACAGTTACAGATGGAGAAGTTAGGCTAAAAAGTACATTTTCACATGGGATTGCAGGGGATTACATGATGAATGGTCGTTTTAATTGAATTTTGCAGATAATGTAATTGAAATTATTGTGTCAGTTAACTTACACAAACAAAATAGTTTGGAAGGTGTATTTCTAAAACTGTGAAGTTTCCTCTGTCAGAAGAAAACCTTGTCGAAGTAAAAATGACCTTTTCATCTAAATGAAAACCTTCACATGGTATTTACCTTGGAAAGAAAACTGTTGTATTCTAAACAACTAAAATTACCTATATTCTAACAAAAGAGCAAAGTTTCCTTAAAGAAAAAGACTTCTTTCTGGCTTTGGCAGTCCATAATTCACATCTGCGATATGGAATTAGCTTAGGCCCAATAAGCAGTCAGAAAGAATAATGTAGCAGTTTTCTTCTGGCCATAGTGAATATAGCCTTTAGTTACTATGAACAAAATGGAAGTGTTCGTTACAGAGAGAATAAGTGCCCATCGAGGCTACAGAAAGGATGGACATTTGAAGAAGTGAGCTCCTCTGTCTCTGTCATGGCCAGAGAGTCTTAAAAATCCAGAGCTATCTGAAAATGTCATGTGTCCTAAGATCTCCCAGTGCTTCACACCCAGCCCCACCCCCTCCGAAGAAGCTGTCTCAGGGGTGAGCCACGCAAGCATGAGAGCAGCCTGTACTTCATTAAATCATCTCTGTTTTCAAAAACACATCAAAATAGATCAGAAATGATTCCAAATACAAGCTTGCTGTTCATTCCCATGGTTTTTCCCTGTGGTCAGCTCAGCCTGTCTCCCCGTCCTGTGGGTCCCCATGTTCTGGTCACGCCAGCCACCCATGCATCATGCAGCCCAAGAACCCTGGAAGACATGGACAGGAACCCAATTTCAGGAGGATCCACACTAGGTGGGCTTCACTGACTGGTGCACTTTATTTGCGTGACCTGCCATTGATTTAAGTCATAAATTACCTGAAATACTTTGTGGAAAGAGGCTGGGAGTACCATGGTTACTGTGAATGTTAATAAAAATGATTAGAACTCCATGTGCTCTCTTAGTGAGAAAGGTCATGTTTGCTCTGACTTAAACTCTCCAAGTAAGTCATATACTCACTGAGTCTAAATGCAAATTACTGTACCTCCAAGACAACAATACAATTGGAAATGTTAATACTCTTACTTGATCTGTGATTTGCCTTGCAGATGGGAACAGGAAAAAAAATACTAAATGGAATTATCTCTGAGTACTTTAATATTTGTTAAATGTTTTTATATCTGTCATGATTGTTAAAATCATCCCAGAAAGCAAAAGTTTAAGTGCAGGTATGACATGTTTTAGTCAACTCAAATTTTAAATGTTTGCCCTAAAAAATAAAATAACTTTAACTTTATGAATTCTTTCTTCTTTAAACATGGAGAATAAAACCCTCTGAGCATGAACCATAGTGTTATGAGCATTGGAGGCCACATAACCTAATATGAATATAGAGGAGTAATTAGCATAAACCGTATTACTTGTACTTCTTTCTAAAATTAATTTGTATTACGATATAGTTGACTTACAAAAAAGCTGGATATAACTTGGATGAAAAAGGGAAGTATACACCTGTGAAACCATCAGCCTTGGATTTAATCATCACCTTGAGAAGTGTTCTTCCTCCCTCTTTTTTTGATAACATTTACGTAAGATCTCTCCACTTAACAAATGTAAAGTACACAATTCGATATTAACTATATGCGTTATGCTGCACAGTAAATCTCCAGGACTTACTCATCTTGCATCAGCACAACTATGCAGCCTGTCATGAACGCCTCCTTCATTCCCCCTCCTCCCAGCCTTGGTGAACTACCATTCACTCTAAGTCACCATGAATGAGTTTGAGTAGTTTAGATTCCCGACATAACTTTGATCCTGTGGTATTTGTTCTTTTGTGTCTGGCTTATTTTACTTTTCATATAATATCTTCTAAGATCATCGTACTAAAGCAAATGGCAGGCTTTCCATCTGCTTTAAGGATTAATAATATTCCATCATATGTATACACTACATATCCCTCATCTATGGAACATTTAAGTGTTTCCATGTCTTTGTTATTGTAAGTCTGCCATGGACGTGGGAGAGTGCAGGTATATCTTCAAGATATTGATTTCAATTCTTTTGAGCATCTGCCAGAACTAGAATTGCTGCATCATATAGTAGCTCTACTTTAATTTTGGGGGGAAACACCGTCTCCCATAGTGGTTGCGCCGGTTCACATTCCCACGAACAGTGCCCGCGGGCTTCCCTTTTCCCACATCCTCACCAACACTTGTCATCTTTTGTTTTTCTGACAATAATAATTCCAACAAGTGAGGTGGTATCTCTGGGTGTTTTGATTGGTATTTCTCTGATGATTATGACAGTGAGCACCTTTTCAAATATTTTTGGCTATTTGAATATCTCCTGTAGTCTTTTCCCCATTTTTAAGTCAGGTTATTTGGTTTAATTTTTGCTCTAGAGGTGTAATAGTTCCTTATATATTTTTTAATATTAACCTCTTACCAGACATATATGGTTTGCATACATTTTCTCCCATTCTGTAGTTTGACTTTTCACTTTGTTGTTTGTTTCCTTTGCTGGGCGGAAACATTTAGTTTGCCGTAGTCCCATTTGTCTATTTTTGCTTTTGTTGCCTGTGTTTTAAACATCAGATCCAAGACCAGTGTGAAGCAATTTTTTCCCTATGTTTTCCTCTAAGAGTCTTATGATTTCAGGTCTTACATTCAAGTTTTTAATCTATGTCAAGTTGATTTTTGTGTGTGGTTTAAGAGGAGAGTCCAATTTCCTTTCTCTTTTTCTTTCTTTTTTTTTTTTTGCATGAGGATGTCTTTAAAATTAATAATTAATCTCTATTCTCCTCAATGCTCTATTGTGTGCATTTTAGACTAAATACAGTCAAGCTCAAGGCTAAACTTCCTTCTGAGGGTTTTCATATCCTTGCTCTAGTTTATTCATTAACAAATAAATGCTCAGCACCCACGAGAGCATTTCTGAAGAAGGTGCTCAGTCCCTGGCCACCTCTAAGACATTTTGAAATCTTCCCATGGCGCCACCCTCCTAGAGCCACTAAAGGAACACGGCGTCAGCTTGGAACCCTCGGGTCTCAAAAACAATCCATATTTCGTCTGGCACTTCTGTTTTTCCACTTCAAAGTGCTAACAGGCTTTAAGCATCAATGGGCTCTTACGGGTCTCTCCTGGATCGAGCCGTGGGCCCTGAGAGCCTCTTCACAAAGCAGACCAAGCACTCAACACGAAAGCAGAACCACTCTCTGCCAGCACAGGTGCCAGTATCCGCAGGGATCTAGAAACCTCCCGAGCCCTTCCTCTTCCTCACTCACCCAAGCCACTGGACGGTTCAGAAAAGCAGAGCCACAATCGATGTCCTATGGAGTGCAGTCGCAATGTGTAAGCTTGCAGGGGCTCCTTGTAAAGCAAAGACTCGAGAGGGCTCAGATGCATTTCTGTTGTGTCATTGTGGGCAGGAAGAAAGGGGCACCTGGTAGCTCCCACTGTTACGGAACAAATAAAACTCAAGGAGCAGGTGGAGATGCCTTCGCTGAAGCGATGTTAAGCATACGATCCATCTCCACTTGGCACCTCAGTGGTGCGTGAAGCTACTGAAGCGTCCTAACCGACCATTTGGAACACGGGGCCGAGTGTTTGGCGTCAAACGCTAGGCAGCAGTGCACTCAGAATGTGTCAGCTGTGGTGACGGTGCCTCTCACCCCCCCACCCCCCGTGGCACCGGCAGAATCACTGCCAGGTGAGGAGTGTGGGCTGGGTGGCAGAAAGGGCCATCCCATCTGCCCATCTAATCTGTCCCTGAGTGCAAATTAGGAGGCCAAAAACGGGTTCAGCTTCCCTGTGCTCCCACTTTTAACGAGGCTGTCTCGTGAAATTCTGGAAATATCTGCCTGCAGATCACTGACCTGCAGAAATCCTGCGGCTCATTCCAGTGTGACAGCACAGCACCTCAGCCCATGCCGATAGGGCCAACGCGCCGGTCGACATTTTCTTAGAATGGGAACGGAGTGTGATTTACTGCAGTTCTTTAAAGCCAAATAATGTTTTGCTAGTTTTTTTAAAAAAAAACAGAGTCTGTCAAATAAGAACCAAGACCATGTATTTGGTTTACAAACATGGTCATAAAAGTCCAGGTGCATATGAATTGTGGAAAATGAAGGCCTTACATTGTCACCCTCTGACTCTGAATTCCTCCCTTCACCGGCCTGACTGGCACTTATCCCTAAGCTTTATGTAAATTATTAAACATTTGTCAAACGCACAACACATATATGCCTCTACACGCAAATATATATGCAAAATCTGGTTTTGCAAGTAAACTATCTTATAGGACCTATCTTTTAGTTTTGGGAGTTCCCTTTTTGCTCTTTCCATCCTCAAACTGCTTACGTGGCATTGGTACAACTCCTTAAATAAAATCAAAGAAAAGAAAAATGTAATTATCCCTGTATTTTGCAATAACCCAGTACCAAACAGAAGATCACCAATTTTAACTGTATACCTGTTTCATTATATTTATTTTATTTTTAAAAAATGTTATTGATATACGGCATTGTGTATGTATCAATTCAATCCGTTGTGCATTGAGAAATGATTGTAGCATTAGCTAACACCTTTCTCGCTTCACATAATTATCCTTTTTGTGTGTGTGTATGATGAGAACATTGCCGATCTACTCCCTTAGCAACTTCCAAGTATAGAATGCGGTGCTCTTCACTACACTCACCGTGTTGTACCATGGGGATCGAATGATCCCGAAACTTGTTTTTTGTACCTGAACACTTCTCTGTACACCTGTTTTGTGCTGTGGCAGCAGGGGTGGTAAGCAACTGAACACGCGGTTTCTCAGAGTTGCCAAAAATAACATAGTAAGACAACTTTATGCAAATACACTTTGCAATATTTCTTTTGACAAAATCGTCATCAATTTAGTGCTCACACTCAACCATATTAACTGTACTAAGCCTGGTCTTTCCAAACCTAGCTATGGCTAACCACTAAGATTCCAGCTGAGACTCTTTGAATCTCATGTTCAGAATACATTTTTAAACACCTTTTCTTCTCAACTTGAATAATCCAGCAGGTGTTCTGCCGTGAAGGTCCCCGCAGAGCTGCAGTATGAATCCGAGGCACTCACCGTCTCCAAGATGCAAAGACACTTTTAACCCCTGACTTCACCTGCATAGTATTAAAAAGGCACCAATGACTTCCCTTTGTTACAGCGGTGGGGCAACGAGCTCAGTGTTCTCAGAGCTACACAGGACACGGGCTAAACCCCAAGCCCTCTGTGACCTGTGACTGGGGATATTCTCCAAGGACAGGGCGTTTCCTAGTCTAGCTAAAGAAGCACCAGCAGGCATTTTTGCAACTTAAAAACATACTGTTTTTGAGAAGCGCATTATAAAACCTAAAAAGTGTTTATAATTCCTTGTACTACCTAATGAAAGCACACTCCATGCAAGAATGGTTTTGATTGCTTTAAAAAACAACATGGCAGACACTTAGGCCTCGGTTGTCTGCAGCCAGCAGTACAGCCGTCACGCGGCGCTGTGTCTCTTTTCTGAGGCAGAGCTTCGTCCTGGCACGCGGGGGACTCTCACCCCCGAGAAAAGCAACGGTCGGTGCTCTGAGCTTATAGTTACAGCACGTTCCACCTCCACCCAGGTTTTGTCGTCCCTGATCATTTCGGTAAATAATCCTTCAGGAAATGATTTAAAAAGTCATGCAAATTTTAGAAAAACAAGAAAAATAGTCTCTGTTGGAAATGAATATAGTCTATTAAAACAAACAGATGTATTTGTCTCCAGGTCACTTGAACCTTGACCACTTTCCATTTCAGGTGGGTCCCATTTTCATAGTTAGCCCGCCAAATGGGGCCAGTACTACTGTAAACAGTTCTATCAAATATCTAAATACACGTTAGCCTGGTTGCTGCAAAAAGTATCAGTTTTTGGCCCCCTTGGGTAAGCACTATCTCTCTAGCTCAGGTTTAATGTTTGTGAGTCTCCTTTGCCTGATGACTAGTTAATGTCATCAGGCAAAGGAGAAGACAATCATATGGAAAACAAACGCCTTATTTTCAAATCCACCAAAAGATGGTCTTTTGCACCATTATGCTATTTCAGCCCTACGATCCAGTGCTATTTCTTTAAATGAAGTGGTATTTTGACTTTGGATTATTGGCAGTGAAAGTAGAGCCAACACATCATAATTTACAGACTGAGATTTACACTCCGGGATTTCAGAACAGATACGCCAAAAGCTTGACTACCACGTGACTCTGCGTCACCACATCCATCATACCCTGTTGACAGATAGGATGTGCAGTGCATTATTATGGATGTCGGGAAGCCTGGCTTGTCATCGCGGGTCTGTCATTAACCTCTTGTGCAACTCTGATTGCCCCCTCTGGACTGTACCTTTCTCCTGTTCAACACATAGCAGAGGACAGTCAAGGTCATTTAAGCTTAAAAACGCCCAGCCCTCACACGCCCAGCCCCTCCTTCAGCAAGTTTTACAGGGGTTGTGGAATGCTTCCGTCTCTTCTCCCAGGTGGTGAAGGCTGTGAGGGTGTTTCTACAGAGCTGAGAATGTATTTACTTCCAGCTCTGAAGCTGTGTGCAAACATTTTTCGAAGTTTAAGAGCAATACACTGAAAGATGGCATGACGTGATTCTCCAGGACAACAGACAAGACGAAACCCTTCGAACAGCGTTGCTCACAGTGACAACGGGGGTCCCACTCTCTAACGCTGGCACCGACTACGTGGCGGGCAAAGGGCCATCCCCTGCTGAAGGAAGTTCAGGCAGTACACAAACTGACTCACCCACCCACGGCTCATTTGGGAATGGAAGTATTTGGCAGACAGGATAAATAGAATGTCTCACTGCACTCAAACTCAATGGCTTTAATGCAAAGCTTTACCTGCTCTTAACCACCTCGTAAAAAGTGGGAAGAAGAGAAACCAGTCCGTGGAGCTGCCCGGGCTTATTTTTCCTCTGAGCAATCAAACCACGGACGGCGAGGGGAAAGTGCTGGCCACCGAGCTGCGAGGCGCAGTCATCCTGTGTCTCCGGGCCCAGGGTGCTTCTAGAGAAGAAGGAGCTTTCTGCCTGAGCTCTTCTTTTGGAGAGAAGAGAGACGAAATGAAGTGTTGCAGCAATCACCCAGGCAGGGGACGGTGCGGGGAAGGCTGGCTGCGACCAGAGTCCCAATCCCTGGCTGGGTTAGGCAGCGGTGGGTCCTGGTACCTCCTGTCACTGCAGGTGAACCTCGTCACACTGCAGTGAGGCTGTGCTTAGGATTCCGGAGAAAGTCCTGGATGTACACACAGAGGAGCGTGGCATGCTTTGTCAGCGGGTTTGGGGCCCATATTCACAGTTTCTTTCATCCGAATTCTGCCATTCACAATGTGGAAAACGGCTGCTGGGGATGCGCCTGTGACGGCCTTGGCCAGGTGCCTTCCTTGCCCTCTGTTCCAACTGATTTCTTTCTTTTTTTTCTTTTGTTGTTCCATTACAGTTGTCCTCATTGCCCCCCATTACTCTCCTCCACCCTACACACTCCCACTTCCCACATTCAATCCTACCCCGGCACCGCTGTCTTTGTCCATGGCTTCTTTTAATGTTTGTGAGTCTAACTAACCACGTGGGTCTGGTAGAAATGACAGCCACTTCTGCCTCTTGGCTCGCACTTGACCACATCCTTCCGAGGACATAAGGCTGCACACGCTTCGAGGGAACTTGGTCTGTGTGAGAGGGTCTGACAGATAGAGATACAAACACACAGGTCCTTAAAAGTTGAGTGTGCTGTGCACCACACATGGCACAAATGGATTTCGAAAGGGACCGATCTTGCTCCTTCGATGACGTTTATAAAAAGGTGAAAGTCACGGGCAACCTGTTGAGATTCCCTAATGAATGAATGTAGAAGGCATCTGTGTCAATTTAGACACTAAGCTCCATTCCGGAGAAAGAAGTCATGGTCTGAACCGCATACTGTCAGTCAAGCCTGGCAACCACTCCGACGGATGGCTTGTTGTCCTCGGGGCCTAGAAGAGGGAAGCTCTTTGGGGCTGCATGACTCCTCCCAAGATGACGTCCCGAGCAGAGAGGACAGTTGGAATTAAAAGCATCAGGAGTCTGTGTGAATATTTTTTTGAAAAAGATTCTTGAAAACACTCCTGTCTGATGACTCAACTCACCGGGGCTCTGGTGATTACGCTGTCTGGAAATTGCACCTGTTGATTCAGTAATTTTACAGGGATGAGACTAGTATTTCCTATTCTTAACCTACCTCCCGATGGGCATAATTGCTCCTATCAGCGTCCTGAGTAGTCGGGCTGCTTCAGTCACTTGAGGAAGACACAGCATGGTAAATCAGGGGGAGAGGTTCTGTCCTCAGAGTTAGTCACTTCCAAGGCCACTGAAGGCCCAAGCCTTCTATCACAGTTACTCACACTTCAGTGCTTCCAACCTGGTACCGTCGACTGGGAAACCCTCAAACCTCACAGCAAAACTTGACTCTCCAAGCCATTTGGCCTCAGTATAAAAGCAAATAAAAGTAATTATAATAGCTGTCTTTCAAGGGGCGGGAGTCGCTTCCCAGCATACACAATTTTAAGGCAACAAATTGAAATCCACAGGAAAGAAACATTTGCAGTTCCGCTTATTTTTATGGAGTTGTTTTTACTATGTTTAGTTTTTCTTTATTTCTGTATGCGCTATAAAAACACAAAAATCGGAGCCATTCAATTTGGCTTCCTTTTTTTATTACATTGAAACAGTGAATGGAACCTGAGGCCACTAACCTATAAATCTCCCTAATTCCAAAGTGTTTCAACATTTTTCTTTAGGTACCCTACTTACCAAATGGCTTCTCATTAAATGGGGTTTTAAAATACACTCTATATTGCAATTAGTTTCTGCTCTTCCCCATTATATTTTCCAATTGCTTATCACAAAGAAGCTAAATCATTCCTACATTTATGTTGCCTCTGTCTAGCCCCTCTTTGCAGAAATCACTTATGTTCCAGAAATGACCCATTATGTTTCTGGGGAAGATATTAAGTGCTCGAATTAAACATGATTCATCCAATGCGTTTTGTCTGTATTCATGCCCAATCGGCTTGCTTTAACCCAAAAAGCTTTGTTACTTTATTGTGTCAGAATTGACCATTTCGGGGGAAGAAGTTTCATGTGCACATTTTCTCTTCTCCAGACTTTTTCTACCTTGGTTCCATAAAAGGTGCAGAATGTCGGGCATTTGAAACATTCATTTCCGGAAGTGGCCCCTGTAAGCCACGCAGCACCGTGTGTTAAGGTGGCTCACCCTCACGTGGCCAGTGCTGACCCGGCCCCTCAGACTCAGCTCCAGTGAGTTCGATCACTCTGGCCAATTTAGAAATGTCGTTACTCATGTCTGGATAAAGTTTGTACCTCAAGAAATGTATGGGGTTTTTTCCTACACTACACTTTTTCCAAAGAATATGATAAATGATTTTTGAAATGTGTGTTTTAGTGATTTTGTTGGTACAACAAACCTACCTTTGGAATTTTTCTCATTGAGCTAAATGGATGTACATGTTTGGATCGGGAAGACCCCCATACGTTAGCGCTTGAAATGCAAAGCATCTGATTCCATTATACCCTCCATCTCCCATGACACCACCGTCCCCAAAGGTCACGGAGGCCGAGGGCATAGAGGGGTAAAGTAGGGTCTCCTCGGAGCACCAGATCACTGCCACTTAGCAAGCATCGTAACTTCAGCTAAGCCAGTCACCTTCTCTGTACTTTGTTATCTTCGTCTGTCAAATGAGAATAATTATAGTACTTGCCATGTAAGAATACAAGTATTGAGTTAATATTTTTTCCTTTTATTGTTGACACTATTACAGATGTCCTCATTCCCTCCCCTGCCCTGCACTTTTCAGGCCTCCACCCAGTCCCCCTCCCCCGCCCCGCCGCTGGCCATCCCCACCCTGCTGTCTGTGTCTGTGGGCGATGCACGTGTGTTCTCTGGCTAATCCCTTCCCTCGTTTTCAGAGTGTTGGAGTAGTGCGGGGCACACAATGAGCATCAGGGCTATTTGTACTTAATTGTTGGAGGCTCTCACGGCACACTGAATAATGGCTCCTCAAAGATGACCACCTCACACCCTAATCCCAGAAACCTGTGGCTGTGTGACCTTACGTGGCAAAGGGACTTCACAGGTGGGCTTATCCAGGCAGCCTTAAATGTAATCCCTGGTGCACTTGGAGGAGGAAGTGCACATGGCCACATGCAGAGTAGCCGGGCCATAACTTCGCACCTGTAATACCTTCATCCAGTACTCCATAAACCAGAACACGGGTCACAGGCCTCTGATGCACACGTGGCAAGGAAAGCAAAGAAAAAGAAGCCAAAGAGGCCACAGGATCTCCAAGTTAATCTCGACCTAAAGCAGGTACATGATCACGTTTGAGCATTGTCAATTGACAAGCACCTCGTATTTTCTTTGAAGCTGTGACTAAAGGTTTGCAGGCCTAATGAAAACTTCTTAAGGTAAAAATATGTGAACGAATACTAAGAAAAGTCATCTGAATTGCATCGGTGTTTTCTAACAAGTTTTTTTGTTTACTATTAAGAGGAGGAATATCATAATAATGCCCCTTCATTATTATTTAGTTTTTTTTAACTAAATTCAGGGTGTATGTGTCTGTGTATGAAAATTAAGAAGAAAAGGATAGGTAGTAAGATTTATTGTTTATTTTTTCCTTCAAGATTTCTGGTATGTGTTTCAAAGTTTTAAACTGAAATTTACCTTATACCCATTTAAACATCTTTCATATCTGGGCTCTTTTTAGTCCTCTATTGGAGTAGAACCCCAGCCCAAAATAATGACTTGTTCTATAATAATTAGTATAATAAATATGTTTAATGGTAGCCTTACAATTTAGAACATTAATTTTGTTTATGTATTTTAGATAGTTTCACTGCCCATACATTCTCAATGGAAAGCAGCCAAATAAAATGTTAAAATTACAGGAGCAGACTAATTCTATTTTTGGACTAGTTTTGTGTGTCGTTTTAGCCCACCACAACTTTGAACGCTGTCAAAGGTCAAATGCAATGCACTCTTTAAGGTCTGCACTAAATGCCACATTAATCTCAGTGTAATTAATGAGCTCATCCTGTATGTATTAGGCAGGAAAATAGGATTATTTCCCTCAGAACCCATGGACCTAACGGAATAATAGATAACAGACATAAATTTTGCATCTGCTGCCTTGACGAGAAGCAAGTTATATAGCTCAAGCCAATTCCTTTTTCGCTTAATTTTCTGAGATCCAGAATTACAGTATAAATCCTGCTTATCAATCACTGTAGTCTCATTATCATCAGCCTTAAGAGTCAATATTTTACAAGGGAAGCTAGGTAATTGGATACACATGTGACTAGGCAGGCTATCAGACAACACTGTTAGGTTAAACAGCAAGCCCATTCGGGAATCGGATTGCATGCAAATTGGCTTTTATGTCTCTACCAATTTCTATAACGTACACAATAGCATTCCAGTTCATGATATATTCAAATGGAAATTAAAACGAATATTGAATGCCCACCAAGCTTTAGGCAGCCCTGGTCAGGGGATGCTGGTGGGTATATCATGAGCTCACTCCATGTTAGTTGCTGTTCATCAGAAGTGCCCAGCTATGTAGTTTTAGTGACAGCGACCGCTCTCTGGTGACTCCCAATCACCAACAGTGAAAACTTCAGGGGGTAGGAAATTACATAGCCTGGCCGTTCTTAAATTAGAAGCATCATTATCACCAGGAAACTTGTCAGGAATGCAAGTTCTTAGGCCCCACCCCAGACCTACTGAATCAGAAGTTTTAGGGGTGCAGCCCAAGAGTCTGTGTTCAGAAAAGCTTTGGGTCATTCTGATGAATGCTTAAATTCCAAGCAACTTCACCTCATTTTTTTTCTAGTTTTGTGAGTGACAAGGAAACGCAATTGTTGGACAGTGAAGTCAAAAGGATCATCAGATCTCCTGACTTCCCTGAGAAGATCATTGAGATAAAATAAATATTTATACAACACCTTCATCGTGATACACGATGCCTCCATTGTTATATACAAAGGTCCTGTCTTCATGGAGCTCACTTTCTAGAAGAGGAGGCAAACCAAAACAAGTATACATGTCTGTCCAGAAAGTATCCAGCCACGTACTAGGAAAAAGAGCAATGATGTTTACTGAAGAAGATGTGAGATACAGGAAACATTGTACATAGGACAACAACCCCTCGGTTCCCTTCAACATAGGACCTCACACAGTTCTCCCAATCGCCATGAGCCGCCCTGTGGTATTTTCCTGAATCTCATTGATGCCCTAAAATCTCTCCCCTTTCAAAGGTGATTTTAGTTTTTGGAGAAGCCAGAAGTTGCAGGGCACCAAATCTGGGCTGTAGGGGGGCTGAGTCATCTGGGTGATTTGATGTTTCACCAGAAAACTCTGCAGGAGACATGATGCATGAGCAGGCACGTTGTTGTGATGAAGCTGCCAGTCACCAGTTACCCATAGCTGCGGCCTTCTGAATCATCTGGATAGTTTCTGCAGAGGAATGCTCAAGCTTCACGCAAAATTAGATGCAGATTTGTTGCTCTACTTGGTTAGTCCTTTTGAATACAATGGCCACACAGTACACACTCACTCAATGGCATCTACTAACCACACTGACTAGTACACTGAAGTCGTCATTGTTCGTGTATGCACATTCCAGTCCACTGTCCTTGGCTGCCAGGTTACATCGATGTTGTGCAAACCACACAACAATGTTCTCTTTACATTAATAATGACTGGACTTTTTCAGGACAGACCTGGTAGAATATAGAAGAGTGACAACGCTAATAAGAAAAATCAAGAAGAATAGAGAGAAAGTGAGTGCAGTTTTAGAATGGTCGAAGAGCCCGTCTGTGGAGGTGACTCAGCGGAACATGTGCCCCTGGCCCAGAGGGTGTCACACAGAAAGGACGGCCTGGGGCAGCTGGTGCTGGGGTTGGGCTCCAGCAGCTGGAGGAGGGTTTGGGTGGGAAAGAAGGGACAGACAATGTCTTAGAGCTTAGTGGGCTTGAGAAAATCAGTTAAAGTGTTGGTGTTGGAATGATCCCTGGCCACAGAATGCCAGGATCATAGGACCTGGGGGAGAAGGGGAGCCAAGTCCACCAGCAAGGACTGCAGCATGGTGTCCCAGCAACCCTTCCTGCACAGTCTCCCAGTGAGACATGGACAAATGACAGTCCTCATCCTGCTGTCTGGTGTGCCCCTGGTCATTGCTCTGATTGTTACCAGTGAAATCTGAGAGACAATCCTCCCCTGGCTAATCCTCACAAAGCTATTGGAAGGGGGCAGGAAAACAACGTGCATAAAAATCCTCTGAAAACAAAATTTTACATGCATAGTGTCAGGGAGATTTTCCTTTTACCACTGTTAGTGCTTGTAGCAGAGAAGGTCCGTTCTCCAGAGGCGGGAATATTCTTACACGTGCCTGGGCGTTAAGCAGTATTGTTTCACCAGGAGTAACTCTTCAATCTCAGCTACTTTTCGTGAGTTCCACGTGCTTCTTGATTTTAATGTGTCAGCCTAATCCATGTCTTAGGCTTAGGATAACAGCCATTGATTTCAGCATGTGTTCTTTTCAGTGGTAAGGTGTGAAGGAAATGTTATTTTTTAAAGTCTAGATAAAACTGTGCTGCTGATACAAATTTTCAAAGCATCTAAATGGCTGCTGCTCAGCAAACAAGCAACAGCCCCTTACAATTCTGTGACTCTGGCTGTGAGAGCACGTGAGCTGTCTCTGCCCCAGGAGCCCCGTGAGACGTGCGCCGGGTGCACTGTGGCGCCTCCAGTCCCAGATGCTGGAGGGGATTACGGGCCATGACCTTAACCACCACCCCGACACTCACACCCCAAATCTCGAGCATCTAAACGAACAAAAATTATCGTGCTTTGTAGTTCCTACTACAAAGAAAAATATATACAATATTTCACATATATATATATATGTATGCAGATTTAATGAAACTTCTAAAGTAGTCATTGTCAGTAGGAAGCAAAAGGCAGAATACCATGCATAATTAGGCACCTCGTTGGTGAATTTTTTCTAATAATACACACTTCAGTGCACGCCAAGCAAGAGCTGAGACGCCTCTGTGGATGGATTAGGTCCATAAAGTGCATGGATTAGCACCAAAAATGAAGAGTAAAAGAGACATTTAACCTTCAATTTACTATCTCTTCCTACTCTGAGATTTAAAGCTGTGTAAAATTGTAAACTCAAACATACAGATGCAATATGGAAACACACCAGAACCTGTTGTTATTAAACTAAAAAGCCAAATCCTTTGTAAATATTAAAATAATGTAATTACTGGCCATGCATGTATGACACTTGCACATTTTTGTCAAAAGAGTCAAGCGTCAACCATGCTGTGAAAATTGCCCACAGTGGTTAAAATGGTCTAGCCTCATGAAGCAAATTAGTAATTGAAAGTTATGAACAGAACAGAGTACGGCTGATTCTTGACTTGGTTCTCGCAGCCCCTGCACCACACTTCCTGTGTGGGCCATGCTTCTCTGCTGTCTGTCCTGCACTCTAACAGCCAGCAATAGGATATTCTTTATTTTACCTGTTTTTTAATTTATTTTATTGATTTTTAAAACTTTTTTTAGATTGTTGTTCAAGTGCAGTTTTCTGCCTTTTCTCCCCACCCCTCCCCACCACCCCAGCCCGCCTTTAGCTGGGACCCGATGAACAAAATGAACAAGCAAGCAAAATATAACCAAAGACATTGAAATTGAGAACAGGCTGACAGTGACCAGAGGGGAGAGGGGAGGGGATGGGAGGGGAAGGATGAAGGGTTTACAGGAACGAGTATAAAGGAAACAGGGGAAGGAGGTGGGATATTCTAAGACACACAGTAACTGCCTCAGGGGTGGGGAAGGGAAGAGGAAAAGAAACTCTTGACAAAAGAACTCTGATAAGAGACATTCACCAGTGAATCATCCCCGGAATGTTAACTGGCACAGCTTCCAAACTGTTTACCCCGTAATCTCTTTATTTTCTGTCTTTGAAGTACCCTATTGTGGTGGAGCGCTAGTGTCTTAGAGTAATTTTAAGGGGCAGCAAGGCTTAGAGAACAATTTTTCATATTCAGAATTAAAACCCGCTTCGCGGTTTTTAACAAAGCCTCTACCAGGATAAAAGCTCCATTCTAAAACCACAGGAATCACTCATTTTCTCTGCTTTGTGTTTGTCCTAAAATAAAGGTTTCTTTTTTTCCCCTGTGAAAATCAAATGAGCTCTGTGATTTTTTTCCCCCTGTTTCATCTTTATGTTGACAGCATGCCATTGTTTAAAAAAAAAAAAACTTCTGAAGAAAAGACTTACCCCATGAAAACAAGAACAGCAACGAAATCTGCCTTGTAACAAATCGGTTGGCAGTTATTGTCAGGAAACTGGACTGGTATCGCTGGAGGTTAATTTTGATTAGTCATTATTTCAATCCCATGAGTTGGAATGGTAAGAGAGTTAGTTGCCTAATTTGCTATTCTCTAGCGAAAACATTGTCCATATTCATTCTTTCTTTCTCGTGCACAATAGAGTTCTCAGCTCTCTTTATGCAACTGTCCTATTGGTCACTTTCACGTAAATTACCTCATTAGGGCATGATGTGTATTTCAGATAAAGGAAGGATTTCACTGGCACTTAGCAGACTCTTAGAAAATGATGCATACATGTAAAATCCAACAAAAATTGGAAGTCACTACCGTTAGCATGCGAGTCATTCAGTATCATTATTTATTAACATTGTCAAGAACCGTTAAGGATTTAAGATTTCATCCTACATGCAAGCTGGCAAGTTAGTCCGCCACACACCGTTCGGGGGGTTCGGGCAGGAGAGGCATGAGATTTCTGGGTCCGAGATAGAGGGCTTTTTCTGACTTACGCCAACAGTGTCAGCCAGAGTACCAGCACTTATGAGCCCCAGTTCCCACAGGGAGATGCAAAGAGGCTCAGGTGACGCCTACCCATGAAGTAGGTTGTTTTATGGGAGAGGAAGCATGATTTAGGGAACGCCAATATTTGATAATGGGCAAAAATACAACCTGACGTCTGTCCCAGAAAGAACCATGATCTGTATTGTACTGGACACAGGTGAATCTTCCCTTGTGCTCTAGAGAAAGGCATTATCTCCATCTTCCAAGGCTGTTCACCCTACCAGTCTCCTGGCAAAGATAAACCAGAAAAGAAAGGCCATTGGCGTCTGCTCACATAGTGTGCCCAAGTGCAAGGTACTCATGGGGCCTGTCCACCCACAAACCATCACCACAGAGGTCTTTCTTCCTCATTTTCTCACCACATCTGTTTAGATCTTTAAAACCTTTTAAACTAGGATATTCCTTGGGGTCAGTGTATTGTAATGAAGCTAAAAAAGTAATTTCCTTATTTTCCTACTTAAACCTAGAGCATAGGTTAGACAATCACATTTCATCGTATATTATTTAAACTTTCATTTTAAAAAGGATTGTCATTTTCCCATTAGCCAGGACCAGGCCACATAATTACATTACTTTGATTCAACAGATAATTATTGACCTTCCAAGACATGCAAAGCACTCTCAAGATCGCACATTTCTCTCTATTTTCTGCTCTACTTGTGCACAGAAGGGTGAGCTGCTGCATGCATTTTTCATCGTTTCATTAATATTTACCGAGCGCCTGCTGTGTGCCTGGCATTTTACAAGGCTCCGGAACCGAGAAAGTAAATGAGTGTCCCCTCAAATTCAGTATGAGCTGGTAGAGGAGACACAGGTAGAAGAGACAGTGGCTCCTGACTCAGCTGGGTGGTGTGGTGGAGGAATGTGTAAGTAAGGCTTCCTAGATGAATTAAAAGAAGAAAAAAAAAGGAGTCAGCCTAGGAAGAGTTGAGTGTGGACATTCCACGCCAAGGAAGAA
Source organism: Carollia perspicillata (assembly GCA_004027735.1). NCBI lineage: Eukaryota > Metazoa > Chordata > Mammalia > Chiroptera > Phyllostomidae > Carollia > Carollia perspicillata. Next base: position 18,380 of record PVKM010024173.1, read on the forward strand.
GCCCGGGGCTTGGCTCCGAGAGCCAGCTTTCTCCGGGATCTGCAGGTGCTTTAGGTGGGGGCCTGGACCAGAGGGCGGGAGGTGGGAACCAGGAAGAGAGGAGGATGGTGCGGGGAGCACAGTTCCAGACACGGCGTCCTCGGGAGAAACTCCGATCTGCTTATACGAGGGGGGACCCCCAACACCCGGAATTTGTTTATAAAAAATTCTGTATGGATTCTCATGTGTTTAAACTTCAGTCACCTTCAAAGTACTCTCTGTTTGATGCAATGCCCCTATCAAGATGCTTTTTCCACTGCTCCAAACGGTTGTTGAACTCATCAATTTTGATGACTCTTAGGGTTTCTGCCGGGTTTTTTTTTTTTGTTTCACCTCTTCCATATTGGCAAAATGTTTCTCTTTGAGGACTTTTTCATTCCAGAAAACAAACCAAAAAATGTTGCTTGGGGTGAGAGCAGGTGAATAGGGAAGGTGGGGCAGAGGGGTCATGCTATTTTTTGGTCAAAAACTGCTGAACACTCAGCATGGTGTGGGCAGGTGTGCTCATAAATCACCCATCATGAAATGGGCAAACATGGTGAAAGAGTCTCAAAAACAGTCACTTAATCCAAACACAGCCTCTCACAACAACGCCAGCTGGTACACTGATACAGGTGAGTTCCTAGAACACTCACCTACTGGGCGAAGTCTGTACTACACAGGACCCACCCTCCAGAAGATAATTTTGGGCTTTTTGGGGTCCACCCTTGTACATCTATGCACAGGAAAGAGTTTAATGGAGGCTTTTTGGTTAGAAGGGGGCCCTGGAGCATATTTGTAAGTGATGTTCTTACATAGGTTTTTACTGGTGAGGAGTGTACCTGATGCATTTTGTACTTGGGGATTAACTGGAGAACTCCCATACCCTTGGCACCACCACTGAGAACTTGACCTTTATGCTAGGGAATTTGCCTTTACCCTGGAAAGGTGAAAAAGGGAGAGATTGCCAGGTGTTCACAATCACTTTGGCAAAGTACAGAGTACAGGAAGATGGACGCTGTTGTTAGGAAAAGCAGTTAGGTGCTTGTAGTCAAACACCATGAGAAATTCAAGGTAGAGGTAGGGAGCATGAAGAAAATAGAGAGATTCAAGAGGGCATAAGGAGGCAGCACCTACAGGGCTGGATGACTGACAGCTGGGAGGCGGGGGGAGGGGAGGAGATGGAGAAGCCAGGAGACCACAGCAGCTCCAGTTCTGTGCTGCCGGCTTGGTGGGTGCCGCTCTCTGATCCAGTTAGTGCAGGAGGGAAGGGGCATTGGGGAGGGGAGGAAGATGGCTCAGTTGTGAAGTTCTGCTTCTCACCAAGAGGCACTTCCTGGTCGTCCTCTCTAGGTCAAATGAGGAATGCCACCTTGGAGAGGCAGGAGGGTTTCATTCAATGCAACACCTCGCATTCTTTGTCTGCAGGGAGTAGAGGACATTGCCTCACCAAGAACCCCAGAGCAACTTACCTCCCTCCCTCTGCCATTTTTGGAAACAAAAAAACATCTCTTCAATTTATCAGAACCTAGTTGTTTAGTAAATTAAACATTATCCAGATAAATTTCAAACAAAAGCAAAGGGAATTGAAGGCACTAATAAAATATATTGGGCTTAGTCTATCCATTGGTTAAGTTACATTCTGTTACTTGGTCTTCACATTCTGTTACTTGGTCTTGGATACTAGGACTACTGTGATTTCACTGGTCAAGAGGAACCTGAGGCTTAAGTCACAGAGTCAGGACTCAAATGCAGGTCTGTCACACCCTGGATTGTGTTTTTAAGACTTTATGTTTCCCATACAGTTTCTCTTCAAAATTTCTAAAAAGTATAGTACTTTGTTATCTCAGTCTTGTTCCTAAACCTGCTGAAACCATTTAGGTTGTTTGTATTATAACTTTGCTCCTATTAAGTCACATCAGTCGTTAAGTCCTTGGTTGTCAGACTTCCATTCAGCTCGGTTTTCTGACAGCTCTGGGTGTTATTTGCTTTGAGGTCTAGTTGTAATTATTCCTGTGGTTGCATGAGGAGGCGAAGCATGTTTACCTATGCCTCCATCTTGACCTAAAGTCGCATTAGTTGAAACTTTTTAGAAAAGATTTATAGCAAATAAAACTTTCCATTTTCTCCCTAAGACATCATCTTAAGGAAAATACATATAAGCTTATATGTATTCTTGTTATTGATTTATAGGAGATTAATTGACTTTTCAGTAAATTTGTTAAATACCTCAATTTTAGTTCTGGAAATTTCTACCTGACCTAGGAATACTGTACTTCACAATCTTAAATA
>PVKM010024174.1:0-20685 GCA_004027735.1 Carollia perspicillata
GGGAGGGGAGGTGCAGAAACCAGTCCGAGCCAGATACCCCCCCCTTCCCTGTTCGCCTCGGCCTCTCAAATCTTCCTTCCTGGAGGCCTTGTGCAGCCTTCAAAACTTTTAAGAGGTGGCCTGGAAGAAATGAACGCGTTTCAAAGCGTTGAGAAAGAAACCGAGAACATTGGAGGTCGGTTTCACCCTCTGCCTGCCGCCGTATAATCACAGAAATAGGTGTTTACTGCCTACACTGTGGCAAACACAGAAAAGTGTAAACATTTAGACAAAAAAAGCACCAAAATTCCACCACCCACAAGCAAACACTCCGCGTATTGCATTTTGCAATGTTGCTGTGCACATTTTTCTTTACATAAGTGATGATTCTGTGCCCATTATTCAGTATCTTGCTTTTTTGTGCTTAGTGTCTTACAAACATTTCCCATTTCCTTGAACACATAATAAATATGTTTAATGGTTCTATGATAACATCGTCGTAGAGCTGGACCAAAAAATGTAACCATCTCCATTTTTAAAGGTCCAAAGGATACAAATACTTTTCAAGTTCTTGATTTTCATATTAGACTGTTCTTCAGAAACTCTGTCCTTACACGTTCAGTTGCACCAGATGAATGGCCAGTCTCTCCGTACCTGTGAGTGAGGACTGGAGACTGACACCAGGCCTTGAGCAGGTAACCACACCTCTCCTAGGCACCAAACCTCTGCTCTGCGGTCCTGCTTTCATTAGAAATCCAAAGAAAGGTTCGGACTCTTTTAGCCTTGGGCATTCAGACTATTGGAGACACCAGCCAGTTCTTGTTTCCCAGTTTCCCCCATCACTTTCTATTCCTGTAAAGCTTAAGAAGAATACTACCCAACTAGTGTCTTTTTTTTTAAAATATTTTATTTATTTATTTTTAGAGAGAGGGGAAGGGAAGGAGAAAGAGTGGGAGAGAAACATCAATGTGTGGTTGCCTCTCATGGGTCCCCTACTGGAGACCTGGCCTGCAACCCAGGCATGTGCCCTGACTGGGAATCGAACCGGTGACCTTTTGCTTCACAGGCCTGTGCTCAATCCACTGAGCTACACCAGCCAGGGCCCAACTAGTGTCTTAAAAATGGAAGAGGATTCAGCCAGATGCTTCTCTGCTGGAACACCGCCATTCCCTGCGACCAGGTGAGCCTGTCAGTGTGTGGTGACCTCTGTCTGCAGGCTTCCTTAGGAGCCTCTGTCTGCAGTGGATGCAGTGGCTCCCGTGGGGCTAGGTGGGTTCAAAAGACCTCAAAGCTTGGGTGTTCAACAATTATTCCTATTAAGAATCCCCTGCAGTAACAATCTAAGTGCATGTCAACAGGCGAATGGATAAAGAAGATCTCTCTCTCTCTCTCTCTCTCTCTCTCTCACACACACACACACACACACACACTCACACAGGAATTATTAGTATTCAGCCAGGAGAAAGAAGGAAATCCTGCCGTTTGTGACAACATGAATGGACCTTGAGAACATTATGGTACATGAGATAAGTCAGAGAAAGACAATACTATATGATAACACTTATATGTGGAATCTTTAAAAAGCCAAACCCGTAAAAGCAGAAAGCAAAATGGTGGTTGCCAGTAGCTGGTGGGGAGGGAGGGAGTAGGAGGGAAGTTGTTTAAGGCTGCAGACCTGCAACCGGTAGACAAATCAGTCCTGGACTTCTGATGCTTAGCATAGTGACTGTGGACAAGAATAGTGTATTACAGACATTGAACTTGTTACAAGTCTAGACCTCAATTATCCCCACTTCATAAAAGAAATGGTAATTAAGCCCTGGCTGGTGTGGCTCAGTGGATTGAATGCCAGCCTGTGAACCAAAGGGTCACTGGTTCAATTCTCAGTCAGTTCACATGCCTGGTTTGCAGGCCAGGTCCCTAGTGGTGGATGCACAAGAGGCAACCACACATTGATGTTTCTCTCCCTCTCTTTCTCCCTGTCTTCTCCTCTTTAAAAATAAATAAATAAAATATTAAAAAAAGAAAAATGGTAATTATATCATTATAATTGTGATAGAGGTGCTAGCGAATGCTACAGTGGCAATCATACTGCAATATATAAATGTCAACTCAACATGTACATCTTAAACTAACACAATATTATATGTCAAATGTATTTTAATTGAAGATCCCTTATAACTGGGACCTTAGAGAATGAAATGAATTAGAGAGAAAAGAAACAACGTCCTGCACACAAATGACCTCACCTCAGCCTCCTCCCACAAAAGAAAGTACATTTAAATGGACAAGTGCTATAGTGAAGGTAAATGCTAAATGCCAGCCAGGGAGGGGGGTGTCGGGGGGGAGAGAAGCATCCCCTGGAAAACTAAGCGCCTCCCCACTCAGGACTCCTGGGCAAGGCACAGTCCTGGAAAAATTTAATCCCCAAATCTGAGTGTCTGGCCGGGGCGGGGGGTCGCTGAGTGACTGTGTGGAAGCTTGGGCACCGCACTATAAGAATATATCACAACGGGCTTTAGCTTTGCTGAGCACTAGCTTTGCATGCTCGGAGTGTTCGGTCATAACCACCCCTTGCGGAAGGCACGATTGTGGCCCTCGTCTTACCGGTCAGGAAACCGGAGCTCAAAGTGGTCTAATTCCTTGATACTCTGTAACTAGGAGCACCAGTTGCTTGCTTTCTCTTTTCTGCCTTTGCAACTGTGACGAGAGAGAGAAAGCGAATCCGATTTGCATTTTTTCTTATATTTTACACCCTCGTGTACTGTGTCAACCCAATCATAGCACAGCCCTGACAGGATCCAAACATACAGCAGCAGCAGCCACTTTTGATTTGTGTACTTCTGTTTGGCTGCAAGAGTGTTATCTCATAGTTTTTCACCGTATTCTCTCCATTAAGCCGGCCTGCTTCCCTAGCCCAGTAAATTCACCTCACTTTGGCTGCTGCACCTGCAGCCTCCTTATCTTTGAAGTCAGTTGTAGTAGTCTCCCCTCACCTGTGGGGGATGTGTTCCGAGACCCTGAGTGGTGGCCTGCAACTATGGAAAGCACTGAACATAGTACATACTGTTTTTTCCCCTTGAAGTTGTACTTATAAATTAGGCACAGCAAGAGATTCACAACCATAACTAATAATAAAATAAAACCATTATGAGTGGCTTTGGGGCTCTAATGAAGTGAAATAAGGGTTGCTGAAACCCCAGCTCTGGGATATTTCAGTGGTGGATCTGATGACCGGGACAGCTACCGAGTCACTGCCAGAAAGGCAGCATGTCCAGGGCGGAAAACACGTACACAGAGGGGCGGCTCCTGTCCTGAGCAGGATGGAACAGGACGGTGCGAGACCTCATCACGCTCCTCAGGACAGTGCGCAATGTAAAACTTATGCATTGTTTTTGGACTTTTCCATTTCATATTTACAGGCGTGGTCAGCTGCGGGTAACTGAAGCCACAGAAAGCAAAGCCACAGATAAGGGGGGATTGCTGTATATTGATGTGTTTATCTTGCTTCCCCGATTTGGGCCTCTCTGGCTTGGCGATGCTTTTGAAGACTACTTTGTTCTTCCCAGAGTTGGCTTGTTGTTTCATTCTTCTTTCCACTCTCCTCAAGACTATTATCCGTCCTCTTCGTATCACTAAGTCACAGAATGATTGCACTTTCATGTTGTAAACAGCACATCCGTTGTGTAGTCATCATTTTGCAGAGGAGATGCTCTGGTCTCTCCTCCAGTTGAGTCACCAAGGCTAGGGTGCAGGTCCAGTGCTCTCCTGTGGCATCTGGTCACTGGCTGTCTCCTGGGCCCCAGGCCCCCCTGAGCTAGCATCACTGAGAAGAACAGGTCATGCCCAATGCCTGAGATTGAGTGGCAGCCTCTGTCTCTTCGCTGCTCAGGTGGTTGCTTAGCGAATTCTTGGGCAATGTGGATTTTGCCTCTATTAATTCTGCAAAATACCCTAATAACATGTCTTTTTCGACGAGTTTGCTCTGGCTAGCATCTGACCCTTGGCAATAATGGCAGGGAGAAGAGCAGGTACAATGGAGTACCTTACAAAACTCCTGCTATACTGGCAGAAGAAACAAGCTTTGCTCCTCCTGGTCCAAGTCTTAAAGCTTCCTTAGAGCTGGAAAAAGCTTTCCTTCTTTTTTAATAACTTAAAATTTATTTTAAAACATAACCACAAACATATACCATATTCACACCTTTACTATTCATTGTCAGGGTTTTTTTTTAACATAATATTGTTTGTGTTATATTTTATGTAATTTATATCTTGTTTTGATTCTGCAATCTGCTTCCCTCCCCTTTTAAAAATTATTAAGTATATACAGAGATGCAGATATCGAAAGTGTATAGTCTGATGAATTTTCTCAAACCGAACATACCCAGTTACTTGCATTCAAATAGTGAAACATTTCCATCAGCCCGGAAGGCTCTTTGTATAGAGCTCTCTGTTATTATTCTTTCTTCCCTCTCTTCAGACATTTGTCTAGTGTGAAATGGGTTTTTATTTGATTTAAACATGGCATATTCCCCAGCTTCCTAGCATGCAGAATGCTTGTAATAGAAGAAACAGTTCTTTCCTTCTCACACCTATGAAGCCAACTTAACATCAAGTGCAATAAAAACTTTGACTTCTTAGGAGAAAGCTTGAGGGTGGGGATATATATTTAAAGTTGGGAGAGATTTTGGAAAGAGGAGATTATGGGCAAGGTGTTATACCTCTCCAGTGGCAAATCTGGAACTGGAGCCCAGGCCTCCCAGTTACCCACCATTACTCCTTGCTTTGTTCGTGTTATGAAAATAGCCACAGCTGAGAATGGAGAGGTACCAGGAGAGCTAAGTAACAAAACAGGGAAGGAGGGTACAAGTATTTCCCCTTTTTCATTCCCCTGGGAGAATTCTGCTGCCCTCTGTTTGCTTTCTGGAAAGCCTCTGACAGGTGTCTTAATCCCATAGTCCCCAAATTGTGTGCAAGGCACCACAGGGTGCTGCAGAAAAGTCACAGGGGCACCTCAGGAGATTTTAAAGTTTTGAAGGGAACACAGTGATACTTGACATCTAATCATTAATCTAATTATTAATACATGACATTAATCTAATAATTAATACACGAGTTATTAATTATTAGATTGCATCACATTCCTTTAGATAACATCCTTCCTTTCTGGAGTGGGGTTTTGAATGGATGCTACGTTAAAAAGAAAATTGATGGGGAAAAGGAAGTGAGGGTGGTTTTGTGCAATCTGAGTCCAGGGGTTGAGAAGTTGTATAGTGAGTGCCCCGCAAGTACACACATTTCATTAGGAAGTGATTGTAGTTATCTAAGATAAAACAAAAATATTACTCTTTTTCAAATTATGTGTATATTATTTTTGCAAACCACCACTGAATTGTTAGGACATAGATACTAATTAAATTGTTTTGATCGAACTACTTGATCAATGGACTTGTTATTTATTTATTTATTTATTTATTTATTTATTTGGCCAGAGGTCTCTGGGAGGCTTTGCTTTAAGCGTAAAGTTAGGGGAGATCAAGCTCTTCAAGTTAAATCAGCAGCTGTAGTACTGTTTGTCAGCTGGATGTTTGCTGGTAGGCCAGAGTCTAGAATGATTTTATTTAAATAGAGAAACTAAGTCTTAGAATGTCACTCAGTGGACGTTATCCAATCTGGGCAGATCCAGGTTTTTCGGAGGCCTGAAGCGTATGCAATTGTTGGAACCCTCCCGAAGAACAGTAATGCACAAATAGAGACTCCCAGCTGGGCAGAGGGCTTGCCAGGGCCCTATGCAAATGAAGGATTCTGAAGCTTAAGGTTCAATAGCTTGGGAGCAAATCCACCTCTGGCCACCAGCTCCTAAGTGGTGGAAATGGAATTCAAACCCAGCTTTGTCTGCTTCTAAAGACCCAAAATGGGAATTTCCTTTCCTAAAGACAAGAATAGAGAACCCAGGATGTGAAAGCCCTGGAAACGTGAGCCTAGCTGGGTCAAGGCTCCCTCCCTAAGAAGGAAACCGAGAGTGGGAACACAATACCTGTATCTTCTCATTAGACAGCTGTGACAGTGGCCCAACTGGAAGATAAGGCACTGGTGGCAAAGCAGAGTTTGAATTCTGGCTCCACCACTTCCTAGCTCTGTGATCTGGGAAAGTTGCTTACCATCCCGGGGAGTTAGCGTGGCAACAATACCCACACCCCACAAAGCTGTGTGGATTAAATGAGATATCACAGATGAAAGTGTCTGGTCTACAGCAGGCACACAAACTCTGTTGATCTTTCTCCTTCCTCTGCTCCCACACAGACATTATGGGTATTTGGAGATGAAATAAATATAGACAAGCTGGTTGGTAGAGGTTTCCTTTGTGTGTGGGTAAGTAAATGCACATATATGGCAAGCAACTGTCTAAAAAAGATGCAAATCAGACCAAGCTGGCAGATAGTTGCCTGGTATCTTGTCTTGGTTCAGTGCTTAGCTCAGCGTCTATTTTCAGGGGTTCCCCATTATCCAAAGACTAAATTCAAAACTCCTTGTCCTGGTATTTGAAATTTTCCCAAATCTGACCTCGATTTAACCTTCTAACATTTTCTTCCACTATGACCCAACCCAAACCTCTCTTCTAACCTAACTGGTTTCCTTGCTGACCCTTTAATACCCACCACAGCCTCAGTGGAAAGCCACATCCCCTGCCAGGAATTCTTTCTCCTTTCCACAGTCCTGAATCCCACCCATCCTTCAGGGCCAGTTCAAGCCCTTTCTTGGCAGTGAGCATTTTCTGAGTGATCCCAGGCCCTGGGGATTCCTGTCCGCTCAACTCCCACCACTCGTCCCGTTTGTACTACGCATTCGGGTCTTAACCACACACTGCCTTAGTTTGTTCCACAGCTTTCAGGGAGTTTGTTTTTCCTTTCAATTGCATGTAAGTTCAGTGTGGTGTCACAGAAATAATATCAGACCAAAAGCAGAGACTTGGCTTCTGTTTCTGACTTGCTATATAACCCCAAGCAAATAATTTCCTTTAACTCGGAAGCAAGAGGTCTGGATATGGAAACTCTAAGATTCTTTTTCTTAAAATTAGGACCCTCTTCACAAAGCCCAGCTCAGTGATATGCATACATAATTCATTTAAAGAACATTCAAACATTTGTTAATCACCTATCCCCAAAGCACTAGGCTAGGTGCTCAAGGATGAATAAAGGGGGTTTTTAATAAACTTTTTGTTTTGTTTTGTTTTGTTTAAAAACACAGGGCTTACTCTCAAGAAACTTAGGAGGGGGGACTTGTAGGATTTACTGAATGGGGTCAGGAGCTCAAAGGTCAGGAACTGGTGGAGTATCTGTCTGACTGAGCGTCTGGTGTATACGCCTTTGTCCCCCCACTCTACTGTTTGGCCCATGGCTGACTTCATTCTCTGAATCCATTCTTTCCCCCTTTCCCAGCACCCCACCTCACACAGCTTACAAGGGCAGAACTCAGAAGCTCCCTGCCTCTGTTCTCACTATGCCACACATCCTGTCTCCCTTTGGTTTAAATGTCAGCTATACTGCTCTCGACTTGGGTTTGTCCCGGTCATGGCTCTCGTGTCCTCTGCCCTTCTGCTTACTCTCTGATGACACCTGAAGGCAATGCTCCAAAGCTGAGCCTGGCCTGGTAGATTCATCTGGCTGCAACATATAATGGGAGGAAAGAGGGACAGAGCAGTAAGAAACCCAGCACACTGGCCAGCCCAGAGCGATTTCTATGATGGCTTTATTCTATGTCAAGTGCTGTCCTAAATACTACCTATATTAACTCATTTAATCCTCGCATCTCTATGAGATAGTCACTATCATTATCCTTGATTTACAAATGTGGACCTGGAGGCAGAGAGAAGTCAAATGACTTGCCCAAGATAGCTCATAGGTGGAGAGAAGACTGGAATTCAGACAGTCTGACTCCACAGTCCCCTCCCAATCTCCAGATGACACTGCCTCTCTTTCCTGGACTGGGTGAAGGTTTCTGCCAGCTATGATCTGTTTCCTGGAGCTACCTCGAGAAAGGTAGAAAGTGATGGGCAGATACATTTTCCCTGGGGGAAAGATCTGGAAGGTGTTAACTGGATAACCAAGACCAAGACCGGAGCTACAGGTTTCAGGGTAGTCCGCCTGGCCCTGAATTGCAAGAAGGGGTCTACAGAGAGAAGGCCTTGGCAACAGGAGGTCCGAGTTCCGCTCTTGGCTCTGATGTAGGAAATCTTTTCACCTTTCCGAACCTCAAGTTTCCCCACCGCTAAAGTAAGAGCAAGGTTAAGGGAGTTGGGCTCGGTGAGCTCGCTGGGAACCTCTCACATTCCGGTAACGGAGCAGTTGGGGAGAGGTGTGGGAAGACCGTACAATACAGGTCTGTGTGTGCTGGAGGACGTCTTCGTGGGCGGAGGCAGGAAGGGGTGTGTTTATGCAGCGGGGTGGGGGGGGGGGGCTGGTGACTGTGAAAGGTTCTGTGGAGCCAGCCAGGAAACTTAAGAGGCTCAGCCGAGTGGGACTTGGAGGAGCTAGGGGAGAGTCCCGCGGCCCACTGCACGCGGAGGCTGCGCAGTAACAGTGACAAAGTCATCGGGGGGCCTGGCGTAGCGCTGGCTTGGCAAGGGGCCAGAGTGGGGCCCCAGCCGGCCCGGAGGAGTGGGCGGGGCGAGGCAGCCCTGGCAGGCTGCGGCCTAGGCGGGCTCTGGGGACTGAGGGAGGTGAGGCCTCAGCCCGCCCTCCCCGCAGCCACCGCCCGCTGGGTCCGCGCAGGCTCCGCCCACAACACAAGTCACGTGTGCGCCACGCACCCTCCCTCGGCGCCGGCTTGCGGGGCGCAGGCGGTGAGGGAGTGGTGTCCCAAGGGAGAAGGCTCCGGGGGCGAACTGCGCAGTGGGCACCGGACCGGGGCACCGCTAGGGCAAGCGGATGCCTCGAGGGCTAAAGCAGGCGGCCCGGGCGGGGCGGGGGCGGGGCCTGTAGTGAGGGGCGGGGCCTGTTGCTGGGGCAGGCGCAGGAAACGGGGAGGAGGGGCGGAGCCTACCGGCTGCCTGTTTGGACGGCTTGTTTACTCCTGGCGGGGGAGCTTTAACCCGGAGGGCGGGAGGAAGAGAGGGAAAACGCGGACTGGATTCTTGAGCCGCTGGAACAGAAGGTGGGCGGAGGAGGGGTGAAGGAGGGGATTGCAGCAGAGATGCCAAGGCCGCAGCGTTCCTGGAAGGATCCAGATGAAGACGCCCTGGATAGTTGTTTTTGTGGGGCTTTTTTTTGTGTGTATGTTTTGAATTTTCCAGCCTGTTTGGCGCTCCCTTCTCCTCCTGCCTCCACCCTGCGCGCGCACGCACATACACAAACACACACACTAGTTGGTGAGGGGTGTGCTTGAACACAGTCCTTTCGGCCCTGAAATTCCTTAATCCTAGAGTGCTTGCCCTATAGGAGAGTGCAGTGATGTGTGTACGTGCTCACAAGGATCTCTGCCTTATGAGGTGGTTGTCTGTGTGCGTGTCGTTCCTCAGGCTCTGTCACTTCTCTTAATCCAGGAAATGATTCAATTGCAGTATCGTCATATTTCGTGTGCTTGCGTGTGGCCACAGTTACACAAATAAGTTAATTTTAGTGAAAAGGCATTCTAGTTTCTTGAGCTTCATTTTCTAACTCGTATGGTAGAGGCAGAGCTTTCGTGAGTTTATTGGCATAAAAATAGAGGACGTGGGCACGGTTGCAATGCGTTCCTCAGCTAAGGCAGTTTTTCATTATCTGAAAAATCATCCGGTTTCTAAAGAGACACTGTAACATACAGTTTAATATTGTACTAGTAACTACCATGTAGCCATTTTATGTGTGAGGAGTTGAGGCTCAAAAAGACACACTGGCTTGTCAAAAGTGACGCAGCCAGTCAAAGAGCACATGAACACTAGTGTTTTGAATCTCAAAAGGTGTCCTCCTCTTCCTCCCTCCCACTGTGTGGTGGACATTTGTAATTTTCTCTGTCCGTTCATTGCTCTGGAATATCAGTCCTCTAGTCCCTGTGGTTTTTATGTAGGTTCAAAGCCATAGAATACCATCCTTCTGACAACAGTGGTCTGAAAGGGTGGGCATTTTAACTAAAAAGAGTCAAGAGTCTCCCTGGAACTAATATATAAGTACAAGAGAGAAAAAAATTGTTTTCTGCTGGTGTTACTAAATTGGGATGTCAGAGTTGGTAGCTGCCAGCAATAGTTTTCCCGAGTGTATGAAGAAAGCTCTTTTTCAGGGGATTGTGGGGAGCTCCTTTGAAGACGGGAAGAATGGGACTAATAAGAAGGGGCAACAGAAATGAGAGATTTAGAGCAAATGCTGACAGCTTTGTTTAAACCTGGGTTCTGGCTGTGTCTGTGGCCAGTACAAACTCCTGGGTTTCCCAGTTAAGTGAGCCAACAAATTCATTTTTTGCTTAAGCCAGCATGAATTGAGTTCCTGTCACTTCTCTCCAAAGAGAGCCCTGACTAATAAGTCTGGAACAGTGTTATTTATGTATCCCTCAGAAAATAATGAAAGTTGGGCACTGGCCACATCTATCACTTCTTAAGTGATCTAGTTCCCACGAGTCACACCACGTGTGAGTCCCACAGATAATGGGTAGACAGAGGAAAACATAATTCTTCCTCAATATCATTGTGTGGTAAACAGGACGCAATTCAGCAAACCCATATTGGAAGCTGGATAGATAACATTTCACCTCGGGATGCTGTGACCGTCTGAATCATGAAGAGCATGGAAATGACGTTTTTTAAATGAGATTATTAAAAGTTTTTAGTGAAATGGTAAAGAAAGAGGGACCAATAACAATTCTCTCAGCTGATTAAAGCTGAAGAATGGGAGGTGAGTGGTCACTTTTAAAGAAGCGATTGGAAGGACAGAAAGGAGCAGGGGCATTTGGAGTCACAGAATTTTAGAGACAGGTGGGATCCCTGACAGATCACTCTTCTTCCTCCTGAACAATTCTGGTGATGGGCAGCTAGGTAGGTCACCAAACAAGGTGGTCAGCGGTCCAAGGAGAGCAGAGTGGAACAAGCCTTCACATCCTTTGTCAGCTGAGAATCTGGAGATGAAATCATAGAGGCCCTGTGTGTGTTCCTCAGGAACTCACCAGAGAGACTGGGACTGGTCTGATACTGTTGTCCTGAGAAGAAAAACATATTTTAAATGTGCACGATACCAATCCCTTACCACTCCCTGACTTCCTGGAGGAGGGTTCTTGGCTGGCTCAGTCAGCTGCTAGGTCTTTGACAATATCGAGAGACATAGTCGGGAGCAGGCCATATTTTTCCAGTTGAGGAAGGAGGGGAGAGAGGGGAAAGAGGTGTTAGGAAGCAAGCTTTCCACCTTCATAAAGGACAGTGGAAAAGAAAAGGAGGAGAAAGGGAAAGAAATAGCTGTTGGTGAGGGTCAGGATTTTGGAGACAGAAATATGGAAAGAGGATTTGGGGGAGCTTTATTGTGTGTGGTGAGCTGGAAGTCCTCCTTGGCTGCCTCCTGAAGAGAATGTCGACAAAAATTGACATGATTTTAAAAGCATTTTTGAACTGAATCTGGTTTTCTCCTGGCTGCGTCACCCAGATGTCACAGGTCTGCCATCAGCATTTGCAACCCCTCCCGCTCACTGCAGGTGCTGTAGCCCCTCGCCTCCTGCACCTCTTCCCTACGAAGCAGAAACAGTGACAATGATAACTTCGCTTATCAAGTGGGGGGTGAGCGTGTTGGCGATGGGGCCAGTGGATGCTCGAGTTCACAATGGTAATGACTTTCCAGCTGTTTCGGCTCTTAGTATTCCCGTCAAAGAAGCCTGGCAGCTTATCGGCTGGTGAATTTTAAAGATTCTCTTCGGGGTGATTAGTTTGGCTTAGGAGGAAAGAAGGGAAATACCAGGAATAACAACCTAGAATGGTCTTGGAGTGGATGGAAATCTGGAGCCTATAGGAGGCAGATCTCTCACTCCCACATATGGGTGCTAAATTGACTGAAAACTCGGTTGCTAGCCATTTCTCGTGCCCTCAGGAATTAATTAAAGCTTCACAGGGGTGATCTGATAGGCAATCAATTATACTGTCAGATGGAAAAGTTTGGCTTTTGGTGATTCAGCAGTTTATAAGTGAGAATATTGTGAGACTGGCCGTGTCTAAAGCGAGTATTGGGAAAACAGAGTGCTCCCACGTGGAGAATACAAAAGGGTCATTGAACAGGATTTGATTAATTCACATGATTTCTACTCCAGTGTATTATATGGATTATCAAGGCAGGATGTGGCCTAATGCTGGGTGAATTGTGGGTTAAAAGAATAGTGTGGTAACTGGGTATACCATATTTTGCTGTATATGATGCGTACTTTGTTGCCCAAATTTTTGTGGGAAAAATAAGAATGCACATTGTACATGGGTAGTACTGATTCTGTATTTATATAAATGTTTTTTAAATTATTTTATTTGTGCTTATACATTAAAAGCATAACTCTTGAAAGCAATAACGATATCTGTATGCAAAATAATACCCTTGAATACAATAATCGCTTTTATATATAAATAAAAAATTGAATTAAGAAATTAAAACAGAAGGAAGAAAGGAAGGAAGGAAAGTGTCACTGGAATATGTCAATCCCCTTTTGCGTCTGGTGTCTTAAAAACTGGTGGTGTGAGGTTGATTACCCCACTGGGAAGAGGAGGGGCCAGCCTGTGATATGGGAACCTGTGCTGACAACAAATACAATAAGAAGTCTGACACAAATAGGGAGCAGTCCCTGCTATTCAATTCAGAAGAACCAGAAATTGTCATGAAATGATTGAGCTTTTAAAATGCTTTTAGAAACAGGCTTTTATATTTGGAGTTTTGTTTGATTGGCTTATGGACTTTTAAAAAATCCTTTCATTTTGTCAAAAAGCCATTCAGTTGATCAGCCCCAACCAACCCTAAGCAGTGATTGGCTGGCACATTACAGGTGTGCCGCCGTGGCAGGTGTCTATTTCCCAGTGCTTGATGGTGCTGCCACTCCGCAGTCTGTCCTGGGGGTGCAAGTTGACCTGTGCCCTCTGCTGCAGTAGTCAAGTACTGCTGTGTTCCCCACTGTTGGTCCCTCTGCTAGGGAGCGCCCTGCAGGAGATAAAAGGGGGCTGGGTCATTCTGGATCATCTGGGTGGTCTGGATTTGTGGCAGACACACCTGCCTTGGGCAGCAGTTGGTTCTGTAGAAGGGTGGCAGAATGCTTATGTGGGCTAGTGAACAAAGCAAAATATGTAGGGGATGAAGATGAGCAGCTGGACAAAAATAAAACTGGTAAGTTCACTAGAGAAAAGACCACCAGCCCCTTCTCCGGGGGGTTAGGGAGTCTCACTCTTATGAGAGGGACAGTGAGAATACAAACTGTAAGAGCAAAGTCAAGTGACAAAAACACAGGGCAGAAAAGCAGTAGTTGTGTGTTGATTGGAACCCAAGACATTAAAATAGGGGATGGCACGAGTGGGCATTCATGGTGTACAGATTTCTGCCAAGTCTTTGCTTCTCACTGGTGGTTTTGTCTTTGCTCGATGGCTCCCCTCTCCCTTTTGCTAACCCCTAATCTGTTTTCTAGTAACATAAATAACTTCAGGCCCCCCCAAACCACCCCCTGGGGGTATAACTCAGTCCTCTTTTTACTTTCACAGTCTAAGTTTTCTTGTCCTGTTCCATCTTATTTAATACTGTTAATCGCTTAAACAGCTTTGTGTTCTCTCCCTTAAGGGTCAGGAAAGCTGGCTGCTTCAGTCCATTTTAAGGACTTTCTATGAGGAGATTTTTTTAAAGGTTTTATTTATTTATCTTTAGAGGGTAAGAAAAGGAGAGAGGGAGAGAAATATCCCCTGCTGGGAACTGGCCTGCAACTCAGGCATGTGCCCTGACTGGGAATTGAACTGCGGTTGTTTGGTTCGCAGGCCCGCGCTCAATCCACTGAGCTACACCAGCCAGGGCTATGAGGAGATTTTTTATGGAGACTAGAATGTGGAAGCCTAATGGAGAAGGGCTCCCAGCTAGACTGGGAGCTGCTCCCACCATAGTTTTTGAGTTGAGCTAAAATGATGTTTTCCCCATGTGGTGCTTTCTGTACCTGGTATGCTTCAGAGTGAGAGTCGTGTCTAGATAGTCTTAAACCTGTGCAGGAATTTCTTCCTTGGCCTTCCACTCCTCTGGTCTCAGTTACTAGCACCTCCCCTGGGGCACAGTGTAGGGTGAGGCTGGAGTTGGTCCACTGTCAAAATGGTACTGCTCTGGATTTTATCTTCCTGCCTTGAACAGCGAGATAAACATACTTTTAATCCCCATTTTTTATGTGCTCACTAGAAAGCAGACAGGGCTATTCCAGAGTGGATTTCCTGTGTCATAGAAATCACAGATGCATAAAAGGAAAAACCAGATGTGTGCAGAGAGCTTGCCTGGGCTTCCACATTCTTTCGTACCCAGCGTCACAGGGCTCAATGGTCTGTGTTCCTAAAACCAGCTCCTTTTTCCCTCTTTTGAATATGTACGCTTGCTCATATTCAGAGTTTCAGAGCTAGGAGGAAGTAGGTTCGGGTCTGGGTGTTTATGCGCTGGGGTGTATCTCTGGATGTCTCCACACATGTGGGGGCTTGTTTGCTTGCAAGTGTGGCTGTGCACATCTAAGCAAGCTACTCCAGGGATATCCTTAACTTTGGACAACCTATTTGCAACCCATCAGTTCTTTCTCTTCTGGGAAATGCAAGGCCTACCTTCTCCAGGAAAGCCTTACAGATTGAGTAGATCAGAGAGAGATCCCAGCCCAGCCATAGGTGCAAACTGCTTTCTCTTCGAATTCCCTTGTGCCTTCTAGAGTGGAAATGCTTACAACTGGTGCTGGGCCTGTTTTTGTCCACTAGGATACATTGTGATTTCTCTCCGTCAAAAGAAAAAGTTTGCTACAAATGCAAAATTATCAGTATTATTTTACTCCTTTGAAACTCATAGCCTGTTTCGTGGTGTAGAAGCTGTGTTTGGAACTGTGTATCATACTGGTTATACAGATCCCCAGTCTAAGTGGATGAGGAGCATTACAGCCAACAGTTAGGCGACTGGTATCTCACTAAAGGAGAGCTAAATTCTGGAGGGATTAGTTGGGATGAAAGCAGTGGATAGATACCTAGTTCAGGGGTACCTTTTTGGTAGTCTACGCAGACCCTTGGTTCATTATTTCTTGAATGCCTACTATATGCTAGAACGCCCACTACTGTTCTAGCAGCTCTGGACACAACAGTAAACAAAAACATAGACTCTACTATTTGTGAACTTACAGTTGAGTGGATGGAGATAGGCTGTCAGTGGTAATAAGTACTAAGAAGAAAAATAAAGCAGGGCCTAGGGCATTGCTATTTTAGATAGGTTAGCAAGGGAATTTCTCTTTTATAAAGGATCCATTTGAGCGCTGGCTGGTGTGGCTCAGTGGACTGAGTGTTGGATTGCAAACTGAAAGGTCGCCGGTTTGATTCCCGGTCAGGGCACATGCCTGGGTTTCGGGCCAGGTCCCCTGTTGGGGGTCTGCAAGAGGCAACCAGTTGATGTTTCGCTCCCTCTTTTTCTTCCTCCCTTCCCTCTCTCTAAAAAATGATGCATTGGAACAGGGACCTGAGTCAAACGATGGAGCAAATCATGTGGATAGCGGAGGAAGATCATTCCAGTCCAGAGGAATAGCCTTGGAAAGGCCGAGTTGGAAGTCTGTCCAAGGACCAGCAAGGGGGCCAATGTGGTTGAAGCTGGGTGAGCCAGGGAAGAGTGTTGGGCAGTGGGGCCAGAGAATTGGCTGGTGGCAAGACTATGCAGGGCCTTATAGTGAGGGTAGTGGGAAGCGATTGAAAGTTTTGAGCAGAATAGTGATATGGTGTGACTTAGATTTTAAAAGGATCACTCTAGCTGCCGTGGTGTTGACTAGAGTATAGGGAGGCAACAAAAACAGCAGGAAGACCAGTTAGGAGCCTACTGTGGAAGTCCAGGGCAGAGAGATGGTGGTCTGGCTAAGGAAGCACTGCAGGAAACGGAGGGGCATAACTGGGTTCTGGATGTATTTCATAGATAGAACCAAAAGGATTTTCTGATGCACTGGATGTGAAGTAAGAGGAAAAAGAAAGGAGTTAAGATGACTCCAAATTTTTGTTTGTCTGTGTGCCTGTTTTTTGAGCAACTAGAAAAGTGGAATTGGCATTTATAGAGATGGGGAGAAGCAGAGTTTGGTTTTGGACATGGTGCCTTTGAGATCTGATTAGACTTCCAAGTGATGTCAAGTAGGTAATTGGTGACAAGAATCTGGAGGTCAGGAAGCCAGGTTAGGTATAAAATGAGACTCTGGTGGAACCTGAGGACTCAATTCATTCCATGGGCCTCACCTATTCTAAATAAATGCTTAGAAAGTCTCCATCAGCCCTAGAATCCACTGTCTGAGGAATGCTATGGGCCGATTACCTGGTCCATGGATAGAATAGCTCTAGTCAGTTCCCTGGGTCCAACTAACAATTTATTATTCACCAATGTTTATAAGTGCCAACTCTATGTCAGGCACTGTGCCGAATGTTGGGTATCCAATGGGGAGCAAGACGTGCTCTTTGTCTTCATAGAATGTTTAGTCTTGGGTGGCGGGGAGGTTGGGGAGATGGAACAAGAGAATGGCGATGTCAGTACAATGCAACAGGGGTAAGTGTAGGGTTCTGTCAGGCATAAAGGAGAGGCACCTAATCCAATCCTGGAGGACAGGAAAAGTGAAATCTAAGCTGCCTCCTGAAGAATGAGTGGGGCCGTGGCCAGGTGGTTCAGGTTTTTGGAGTGTCATCTTATAAGCCAAACGAGCGCAGGTTTGATCCCTGGTCAGGGCACATACCTAGGCTATGGGTTCAATTCCCAGTCGGGGCACACATGGGAGGCAACCAATTGGTGTTTCTTTCTTACATTGATGTTTGTGTTTATTTGTTCTCTCTCCCTCTCCCTCTCTAAAATCAATAAACATATTCTTGGGTGAGGATTTAAAAAAAGAAAAGAATGAGTAGAGGTAGCCAGCTAAAGAGGTGAGAGAGGGGTGGAGAGTGTTCTAGGCAGAGAAAAGAGCATGTATCAAGCAAAGAAAAAGTCCGCAGGCAAAGGACAAAAGTTCAGGTTAGTGTGTCTGGAGTGCAGAGTGAATGAATGGAGTAGAGACAGAGAGGGGCAAATAGTGGCTGGAGAAGTCATTAGGAGCCACACCATGAAGGATCCTAATGAGCAATGCTGGGACTTTGTTATAACAAGAGCCACAGGAAGCATTTGCATTCTAAGCAGAGGAAAGGGGTTAGTGTACAGAGTGGGTTGGAGGGCTGCAAACCTGGAAGCAGTTTCATTGGGGGTTTGGGGATAGTGGCGATTTTACACTCATACTGCATCTGTAAGTGTGCCCATATAATATGAGACAGGGCCCGGGTCTGCTTTGTTTAACCTCAAGCTAAGGGGAGATGCTGTCCAAGAAGCTAATTACTTTGATGAGGGAAAGGCACAAGATGCCTACATTTTAATAGGGAGGAAGCAAGGGGAAGCACAGTTCTAGGATGGGCCAGCTTCCAGACGGGGAAGCTGTAGTCAGTGGGGGATGAGAAGCCAAGATTGGAAACCAACAAGTTACAGTCTAAGTACATCTTGCTTTTCGTAATATGTATGCTGTGCAGTGTGTGTTTAGGACAGAGCCTGGCTTCTGTGTGAAGGTGCCGAGTGCTGGGTGTGTGCTTGGGAATGGATATTTGCGGTGGGAAGCTCTCCCCGAGTCTGTGTTAATGTGCACAGCTCTGGAATGCATGCCGTGCAAGTACATACCTGCAGCGAAAAGGGAGAGACGTGCACCCTGTGCCGTAAGAGAACACATGCCTTTTGATGGCCTGCATCACAAGACACAGCCTCAAACAGAACAAGCTATGGGTTCTGCTCAGATCTAGGGACTCTTTTGGTTCACTTTGCCCACAGCAGGCCCTCACATATTTGTCGAATGAATGACTGTTTTACTTTTATTAAAATTCAATCATTTTTGGAAATTTATAGGTTTGGTTACAAGTTTGAACTAGACGTTCTAAGAAAAACAAGCTCGCAGCCAGGCACCAACCTCCACTTACAAATCTAGCAGTTTAAATCTGGTCATAAGTTTTGCTATTTCATTTTATTCGGCAAACATGTACTGAACGCCTCCGCCACATAGGCAGTACTGGACTGCTGCTGGTGGGACTCATTGCCCTCTCTTCTGAGCCACCTGCATCTGGGTGCTGCAATTAAGCTTAATTACATACTATCTTGTATTGTTCCTTAATTGTTGCATGTGCATTAATCCATTTCCAACTAGGTTGTATGTTCCTCGGGGGCAAAGACTGTATCACACAAACTTCAGGATAGGTGAGGGACTTAGCAGAGAAGATGAGAACACTTACTTCCTTAGCGGGAAGTGAGTAAACACCCACTGTCTGAGGAAAAAGGAAAACGAGACCATAAAGCTCTTTGTGACCTGTAGTGATACGTGATATATAAGATACCTTAAGAGAAAGAGAGCGTGCGTTGTTGGTTGACAAAAATATTCCTTTGCTGATAAAATGTAAAATTCAAGTCTCTGCATCTTCATATTAAGGGGAGGGTTTGTGTTTTACTATAATTGCTGTGATCCTCTGAATGCCTTCCTTCTTGACGTTCTTTTCAATGCAAAAAAGAATGTTTCCTTGAGGAAGAGAGTTAAAAGGCAGAATTTTCCTATAGCTGGATTTCTCAACAATGGCATGATTGACATTTTAGACCAGGTCATTCTTTGTAGTGTGTGTGTGTGTGGGGGCACTGTTCTGGGCATTGCAGGATCTGTACCATTGTGAGCCTATATTTATTTGATGCTAGTAGCAACCCCCGCTTTTATAACAATCAAAACTGTCTTCATTTTTGAGAAAGGTTCCTCAAAAAAGTAAAAATAGAACTACCTTATGACCCAGCAATTCCACTTCTGGTTATTTACCCAAAGAATTCCAAAACACTAATTCAAAAAGATATATGCACCCCTATATTCACTGCAGCATTATTTGCAATCACCAAGATACGGAAGGAACCCAAGTGCCCGTCAGTAGACAAGTGGATAAAGAAGATACGGTGCATATATACCATGGAGAGTTACTCCGTCATTCAGCCCTAAAAAAGAACGAAATCTTGCCATTCGTGACAACCTGGATGGACCTGCAGGGTACTACGCTTTGTGAGATGAGTCAGAAGAAGACAAATACCACATGATTTTATTTATATGTGGGATCTAAAGAACAACATAAACAAGACAGAAACAGACTCAGAGATACAGAGGGCTGCCAGAGGGGAGGGGTGTTGGGGAGCTGGATGAAAAAGGTGGAGGGATTCATAAGGGCAAACTGGTAGTTGCAAAATAGTGGAAGGGGTGTAAAGGACAGCATAGAGAATATAATTAATAAGGTAATAACTATGCATGGTGCTAAGTACTACAATTATGGGGGATCATTTCATAAATCATGCAATTCTCTAACTATTATGCAGTACACCTGAAACTATTTAAAAATAATACTGAATATCAAACATAGTTGACAAAAGTTGGATATAAGAGGCAAATTGGACATACACAAATTAAAATATTTCAAAAATATTGAAAACAATGTCTCCACACATTACCCTCAGTTGAGAACAAATTTTGGTTCTATTTGGATATTTTTCTTATTTAACCAATGGTGGGAAATAGGGGAAGGGAAATAATATTTATTGCTGCTTTGTTCTGAGCAAGGAGCTATACCTCCTTTCTTTTTAAAAAAGTTTCACCCTACAGATTAAGAAGCTGAGGTTCAGGGAGATAAAAGAACCTGCAAAAGCTCATGAAGCTTGTTCAGCAGTTTGATCGGGATCGCACACCGGGCTTGTCTGACGGGCAAAGCCTTTAGGCCTTTCCAGCACACGCCCCACCGCCTCTCTGCAAGAAAAACAGCATACCTCACACTGAAGGCTAACTGCGCATTCAACAAGTATGCCCCTACATATTTTAAAACTTTTTGGTGCAGGCAATTATTACTCTGGTAGTCATTAACAGCTATTTAAATACGAATATGCAGGCCCACACATAGAGACAGTGGGGCCCTTCATTACCGTTGTGCCTCTGGTCTTATCTCTGAAAAACATAGAGCAACACAATGGAACAGCTTCAATTCTCCTTGTTACAAATTATACAAAAGCCAGAGCCTAACGGTGCCAAAAGCAACTGGTCTTGTTTACACAGGGCTGAAAGCTAATAGTTAACTTTCTCCCAGTCCAGAAAAAGTAAATAACGCCTCACTTTACAACTACGACGAGTAAAATCGAGTGAAATGACATAAAACGGAGAAGAAAACATTAAATCAAAAGAAAAAACTGGAGAGGTTGGTTCTAATGCTCCCTCTCTCTCCAGCCTTTGCTCGCGCACCGGGCAAGTCCCGGCTGCGAGGCCTGGGTCCCTATCGCCCCCGCCAAGTCCCGTCCGTGGTGCCTGGGGTTTTCTGGCTTCCTTTCCCGCCCTGGGGCAGCGCGGCCTCTCTCGGAGAAGCCTGTCCCAGAGCCAGGCCTGAAAAAATAACTGCAAGAAACTTTGGCTCAGTTGGCGGTTCAGTGCAAAAAGGCACTCAAGTTTGATTCGGGGCTGCAGCCACCGGTTCCGATTTGGGGG
>PVKM010024175.1:0-20701 GCA_004027735.1 Carollia perspicillata
AAAAAAAAAAATATGACTGCCCTCCTCCATTCTTTCTTCTTGCTTTAAATGAGGATGAAATGGCAAGAGCTACAGCTGCCATATTGCACCCATTAGGAAATTGAAATGAAAATTAGACCAAGATAATCACTGAGTTGCTGGTCTTGATAGTGAGCTTTTTACCAAAAGTAGTAGATACTTATCTCTTAATTTCATGTTATTTTTTAAAATAGAGTATATTTAACATACTGAGGTCAGATGTTCTATTATTATGTGCAACCATGTGAAACTGTCTATAGTCAAGCACATTTAACTTATAAAAATAGCAGTTTTATATGGTTTAGCTTACCATTTGCAGCCAGCACACGCCTAACCAATTATTTGTCACACAGTATTGTAAAAAAGATTAATTTATGTAAAGCACTTAGCACATTGCCTGGCATGTGCTCAATAAATGTTAGTTACCACATTTCCTCATATTAAGATACACATTTTTCACATTTTAAAATGTCTCTGAAAGTAGAATAAGAGTTCATAATCTAGTTAGACAATTAGTATGGTATTGTTTCTTTTTTTTAGAAGATGTTATTGATAGTTTTCCTTATTTATAGTAAAGAGTATTTAAAAATAATTTAATATAGTACCACTATTAAGCTATAGAATTAACAAGCATTCACTCTAGATTAATTAGTCAGTTTTCTACTTTAAGCTTATAAGAGGCACCTCATTTTAAAAGGAGTTTTCTTGGCTTGTTTTTTTTTTTTAGCAACTAGAACAAAAATAGCTTTCTTTTAATAAAAGATTATTTTATGCACCTGACTTTCTACTGCTATTGTGGATCCACTGATAAAGACAAAATAAGAAATGAATTCTGTCAAACCTCCCAGTGCCTATGAATTTAAGCCTTTTATGCAGAACCTGGCAGTTACTAACGCTGGAGTTAATAATGAGCTCTTGTAATATGTCTAATATTAGACAACTGGGATTCAAGTCATGCTTATGGAAACCCCGATATATCTGGGGTTTCCCCTGAAAGGGCTCTCTGTGCCCATGAGACTTGGGCTGACTACTGCCCCCAGACCTGTCCTAACACATGCATGCCTTCCGTCTTTTCATTGAAGAATGGCTTCTCTACTCAGAACTACTAGTATACAATCCTTTTTACAAAACTTCAGCTTCTATTATTTGAGTGACTAATATATTCCAGAAATTGTCTTAGGCCTGTGGTTTGTAACCCATTAGTGGGTCATGGCCCAGACCTTTTGAAAAGAACTAGAATTAAACAGAATAGAAAATGCCATAGTGCCTCACAGGTAGTAAGAGTATTGTTCCATGAAATATTTTTCAGTTTTATGTAAGTTTTGATTGCAGGTTCACAGCATTGCTGTAGCATATGGTCAAAACATTTAAGTGGCATTGTTTTGGAAGCTAGTAATTCAGCAGTAAAAGAAAGACTACCTGTCCATACAGGAGTTTCATGTGGAAATTTGCAGGTCAGAGTATAGAGTGATAAGACTCGGGGTTGCTGTTTCACACACTGGTCAAGGAAGGGCTCTCTGGTAGGAAGATATCTGAGCAAATTTTGAAGGAAGAGAGAGAGTGAGTTGTTTAGATATGGAGGGAAAGTCATTCCATGCAAGGGGTAGCAAGTGCAAAGGCCCTGAGGCAGAGGTAATACGGGATTACTCTGTTCCTATTATGAAAACAGAACAGGAAGGAGGCCAGGGTGGCTGAAATGGAGGGAATAAGGAGGGCATGGGTAGGAGATGACATCTTAAAAGCCACTAAGGGCTAGGTCATATAGACCTGGGTTGAATGGAAAGGACTTGGCTTTGCCAGGTGAAGTGAGGAGCCTCAGAAGGCTGCCCAATATGACTGAGGATGATAGCCACTAGAGAGTCTTCTCTGTCTGAGGCACGATAACTATTAACACCCTTCATGTGATTCTCATTGCCTCCATTTGCTGCATAAGTCTCTGTACCGTGAGACTGTCAAGTCTTTAAAGGTGATTTGGGTTTGTGTGTAAGAGTATGGCCATGGAGACAGACAAACGCAGAAGCAGATATGGGTTTGTCTCCACTATGGTACCTAACACCGTACCAGGCACATGGTAAACTTGATACATACTGTTGTCCAAATCCATTGAAAAAATAGCCATGGAATTTCTTCAGCCACTGAATAGTTCCCAATTCAGGACCATACATAGAGTATGATAGTAATGCTGGCTAATACTTCCTGTGGGGGCCATCATGCACGTTATGCATACATGGACAGACTTCCTGTATCCTGACTCCTCCCTCCTCATGCTTGCCTGGAGCCCTGGCCTGTCTTGGAACATCACTGTGCTTCCCTTACTATTACACACACACACACACACACATTATAAAAGAATTAGTAGTTAATTTTTTTTTACTGAAGGTTTGACATAGGACAGAGAAGAGTGCTACATCCTGTTTCATACAGCAAAATTGAAATTAAGTCCACTGTTAAACATTTCAGTCCTCCCTCCAAATTTTCTCTACTTGTCTGCCTTGTTGCTGTTCTCTCCTCTTATGTTCTCCCTGTAACCTCTAAAATGTCCTTTGAAATGTCCAGCAACTCAGGTCTATCCTTTAGATTTCATACCTCATCGACCAAACAAAAACTCAATAGTGAACCTATATGATTTTCTTTTTGCTTTCTAATTACTTATTGATTCACTGGTTTGAGAAAACAAGGAAGAGAGGGAGGGGAGAGTTAGAGATGGAGGGAGAAGGAAGGAAAAGAGAGAGAGATGGGGAGGAGAAATATCATTTTGTTAATTTATTGTTCCACTTATTTATACATTCATTGGCTAACTCTTGTATGTGCCCTGAGTGGGAATTGAACCCACAACCTTGGCATATCAGGACAACAATCTAACTAAAGGAGCTACTCAGCCAGGGCAAATCTATGTGTTTTTTCTTTCAAGTCACCATTAATTATAGACACAGGGTCCCTGCAAGGTTGGCCTTACTATCCACCAGAAGTCCTGAGAACTTTGGCAACACCTCAGGGCTGCTGCTAGGACATGGGAGAGTGAGGGTCTGCATTCATATCTTCTCACCTTGAAAGCCCAGGCTCCGTGTACTGGTCATGACCTCCAGGTGGCCTTCCTGTCCCAGAGTCAGCAAGGAGATGGTTTCATTGCCTGAGGCTGCACAGCTGCCTGGGAGACACACCTTACTCAGCACCACTCACTCTGGAAACCATGATTTTCTGCCTTGAGATTTGATGACTTGTCAGACCTCATGCAAGTCATTTTTCCTCTGAGTTTTCCATCTACAGCAAGTGGACTTTGCATGAGCATTTGAGATGCACTAGTCAATGGTTATAATGTATGCTGTGCAGCACAACAAAATCAAAGTGTGAGTTTTAAAACCCTAGGGATTATGATTGATCCCTGTATAATAAAGCAGTGTTTCCTTTCTTTCCCTTTCTTTCCTATCTCCCCACCTCCACTCCCTTATTCTGTGCTTTTTCTCTCAAGGCTTGTGGGATGCTTACGAAATAACAATTAAGTCATGTGAAGCATGTGAGCTGTCCAAGTGTGACATCATCATTGCATTGTGTAGCATTATTATAGATGAGTAGTAGTCTGTAATTAGCATATTCACACACCTGAAATACATGAGTTAGCTGAAACCATAGAATAACCAACAGAGTGACTCAAACTCAGAATATTTCATTCAAGTAATAATTGCAAAATTCAGAAATGGAAGAGGCCTGGGGAGGGGAGGAGGGAGACAGTTCATCTGCCTACAACAGATCTCTCTGAAATAATAGGAAAAACAAGAGGAGGGTGGGAACATATTTCTGTGAAGTGTTTAGTTCATCCTGGACTACTCTTTCAAGAACTTCGCGTATCATCAAACATTAATCTCCCTCGGAACTGGAGCTTTTACTTCCTGTAGCTATAGCAATTAAGGGCAGTTTGGGCTGGGCAGCTCTGACTTCCCAGCATGACCCTGGCAGCTCTGTGGCCTGTCCTCATCAGGAAACTTCTTAACTCATTCACAAGCCTTGTTATTTTTTCTGAGAAACGCAATATGAATCCTGCCCCCGTGCAATAACCCAGGTCAGATCTGTAAACATAATTCTTATAACAAATGAACTGTGATTGCTAAGAGGAAGCTATAGCTGTTGATTAAACTCCCCTGTTTGTCCCCAAGGGGGAAATCTCATTATCTCCCATATGATGTGGGGTTTGTTTGTTTTTGTAACCATCTGCACTATAACTGAAAGTGTAGAACACAGCAACAATAGATACTTCCATCTCTGTGATGTTAATACTCAAAAGGGCTCCCCAGTAGCTTAAAAGGGTGATTTCATTCACAGTGGCCTTCACCCTCCCAGGGACCACACCTGATGGGCGCAGAAACAGAGAGGTTACTTCACTAAAGTCACAGAGTGAGCCAGGGGCTGCATGGAGAACACAGGAGTCTAGTCTCAGAGCCCAAGCTATTTTTTTAAATTCACTGCTTGCCTGGTGATCTCTGTGATCATCACCAACTTATGTTTTATAATGAAAATACACTAAGGGGTTTTGGTTTATGTATCACTTAAGACTCTTGGAGATGACGAACCCACCATAGATAACCTGGGACAGGCGGAATCACTATTCTTCAGCAACAGACTGTCTGCCTCAGTTAAGGCTGCTGTCACTTCTCAAGTACCCCTGTAAACTGAGGGGAACAGAAAATAAAAACACAAGATAATCAGTCATTAATAGTGTACAAAGATTTGTCTCCAACACTGTTCACTGTAACATTTTCACAGGGGGAAAAAACTGATCCCTTTTCCCTCATGGGATTTCACAACTAAATAGAATTAAATATTCTTGGTGAAAGGAAGCTAGTCTTTTTTTTTTTTTAAGGAGAGCTGCCAAATATTCCTTACAGCAAAACACCAGAGATACAAGAAAGATAAAAGCTGACAAAAGATAGTGCTACAAATTAGTTGCATGCTTATGGAAGGTTGGGTTAGGCCTTTGTAAACAGCCTGGCTGAAAGGCAAGGCCAAGGTCATTTCAAGACATGCTGAGGGGCCCACAGGGTGGGGAGGAAGGAAGGAGCAAAGCTCACCCTCTCATATCTGAGAGGCCTCGTCACAAACACCATAGACCTGGAGAGCAGACGAGAACACCCTAAACTCACAGATAAACCCAGCAAGAATAATACCTGGTTATTGAGACCATATCAGATTATTTGATTCATCAGGTAAAAAAAAACCCACCAGACTATACAGATGAAAGTAAAGCATTTAGAAATCTCACTGATGGGCAGCAGGGAGCTAGTCAAGGAGACCTGCATTTTAGACTAAGCTCTTGCAACTATTAGCTGGGTGATATTGGTTGCCTTTGGGTAGGTCACTTCTCTAAGCCTTGGCTTCTCCTCATGACTGTTGGGAGGATGAAATGAGTTAATATGTAAGAAAGGTTTAATATAGCTATTGGCATATAATAAGCCTTTAATATGTTTCACAAATATTAATAGCTTTGTTGTTGATTGATATTATTGCAGTCTTATTGCAAAAGCTGTATTTCCAACTCCTTAGGAGTGAGATACACTTTTTGACTCTCTTCCAAAGAAGACATTATGAAGTGGTGGGGTTGGGGGGAAGCAACCTCACAATGGAGAACTTAACAAATACTGTCTAAGCCAGGTGATCAAGGTCAACATCAACAGTGGTAAGTTATGTTGAAAGTATGTACCTTCAATATGATGTGATGAAAACGGCTCTTTCTTTCTGTGGCATTCCTCCAAGAAATCCATAACTCCAGTATAACAAGGAGTAAAACATCAGACAAACACCAGTAAGTGGGACATTCCACAAAATACCAGACTAACACTTCCCCCAAAGTGTCAATTTATCAAAAAACGACAGTCTGAGAAATAGTCGCAGGCCAGAGAAACCTACAGAGACATGACAACTAAACGTAACACAGTCTTCTGGATGGGATCCTGGAGCAGAAAAAGGACATTAGAAGAAACAATGAAACACAATCAATCAATTAGTAATAACATATTGATATTGGTTCATTAGCTGTGACCAAGATATCTTGCTAAATTAAAACATTAACAGTAGGGGAAGCTGAGTACAAGGTATAAGAAACTCTCTCTACTATGTTTGCTACTTTTCTGTAAGACTATTCCTTTAAACAAAGTTTCTTAAAGAAATAAAAGAAACTGAAATGCCACCAAAGCAAGGGATGTTTCAAGTGACTCTTTGCACATCAGAAGTGAGAAGGGGCAGAGAGTAGACTTCACTGTGTCTGGAATTGACATTGAAATAGTGTGGGGTCACTTTTCCACCAGAGAAGCCCCTGGACCCACTTCTTTGACCCAAGATGACTTTCTCAATGGCTGCTGTCCTACCCGTTCTTCTGTGGGGTCTTTCCCCCTAAAGGCTATCCCCGCAATGTCAGCTTTCCCCTCTTTGCTGCTTCAAAGACAAGAGTCCGTAACTCACATCTTTCCCTTTCAAATGTTTGACAAGGAAGCAGAAATCAGGTAATCAAAATAATCAAGAGGGGATTTCACACGGGCTTATGCTAAAGCTCAATTCTGTTTCTGAGAGAGTAATTTTAAAGGTGACCTAATCTGTACTGAGCATGCACACATTCAATGCCAAATGCTAATCCCAGCATGTTACAAAATGACTGTATTGATTCCTTATACACAGACTACAAACAAGGTGCTGTCACTATTCCCATTTTATAGATAAGGAAATTGAGGGATGGATAATTTATATGACTTGCACAGGGTCACACACTAATAATGGCAAACCTGAACCTGAGCTGTTATATACCCAGCACCCAGTAAGAATAAAATTTTGCAAATGTTCTCTCCTTCCCTGCACACACAAAGAAGTCAGACATAAAATTCAGTGAGGACAGAATGAATAGTCTCCAATCAACTGTCTCTTTACCACCAATGTGTGATTCTTATTTTAGAGGCTTCTACACAAATCAGGTACAGCCGATTCCACATGGAAAAACACATCTTCATTAACTGCTCATTTTAAAAACCAACGTACAACAGAAATTTCTGACCTCTACCACAGCTCTGAATCACAGTTGCTAACTGCCCTATTTCTACTTCTCACTTGAAGCTGAAGCCTCGGCTCAAGACTAAAATAAGAGAGGGGACCAGGCTGCAAGTCCCTGCCACCTGTGTTACCTTCTCTTTCAAAATAGTTGAACGTTTAATGGAATGATTTTCAGACTTTTTCAAATTGTTCCTATTTGTAGCACAGCCTTTTAGCAATGTCAGAAACTCCTCCAGATTGGGTAGTGCCCGGCCGTGGAGTCTTACTTCACAAGTGAAATGTTTACTTAAGGATTGCTTCAAAATAAAATCTACAGCACAACCATAATTAACATATTGAGTTATCTCCCAAGGAACTGGATGGGATGGGTGCTTTACAGAACTTATCATATTTTATACTAACAATGATGATCAAATAAGTGATGATCACTCCTTATTATCTCCACTTGAGAGCTGGAAAAACAGGCTTGGAGAGGTTAAGCAACTTGCAGAAAGTCACGCAGGTACTGAGGGGAGGAGTGAAGAGCACAGCACAAGTTCTTCTGGTCTTTTCCTGAGGTCATGGGGTTCCACGACCTCACAGTCATAGCTAAGCCCCCCCAGCTTCACATAGGAACTCCTCCTTCCCTACTTGACACGCCCCATCCTGTACGCCATTCTCTTATGTCCAGGAAATCAGCTTTCTCATCTGATAAAAGTCACTGCGTGTATTTATTTATCTGAAGAAACCCAAAACACCAATCGAAAAGACGTATGCACCTCCATGTTCACTGCAGCTTTATTTACAACAGCCAAGATATGGAAGCAACCTAAGTGTCCGTCAATAGACAAATGGATGAAGGAGATTTGGTACATATGTATAGTGGAATATTACTCGGCCATAGAAAAGAATGAAACTTTTCATTTGCAACAGCATGGATGGACCGAGAGGGCATTATGGTAAGGGAGATAAGCCAGAGAAAGACAAATACCATATGATTTCACTTATATGTGGAATCTAAAAAAAATAAACAAACAAAACAGAAACAAAGTCATAGATACAGAGAATATTTTGATGGTTGCCAAATAGGAGAGAGGTGGGGAGGGTGCATGAAAAAGGGGAAGGGATTAATATGTGCAAATTGTCAGTTATGAGAACAGTCACAGCATATAAACTATGGCATAGGGAATATAGTCAATAATATTGTAATGTCTGTGTATGGTGTTAGATGGGTATTAGACTTCATAAGGTATATAAATGTCTAATCACTATGTTGCACACCTGAAACTAATATAATATTGTACGTCAAGTGCAGTTGAAAAAATGTTTAATTATTTTACAAAATCACTCTGCAAAGTGAAGAAGCCCAGAGGGGAGCCTCCAGGTAACACTTGCACATCTTACCTGGGGCCCTCTGGGGAAAACCTCCCACCTTCAGTCCTTTGATAGCTGAGCAACCTGTATGTAGCAAGCCACTGAATCTCTGTGAGCCTCAGTTATTGCTTCTCCAAATGAACATAATGTTGGCTACACTGTCTCCCTAACATCTATGAAATACACACTGATTATTTTGGCAGAAGTTTCCCATTCCTGATTGCTTTTTAAAATAAGAGCTTACTGAGGAGGTCAGGAAGGCTTACAGTCAACAAGCATCTACTGCACAGATTCTGTATAACAAGTACTAGGCTAAGTACTTCCATGTCATAATTTAACATTCAGATCCACCTTACAGGGCAAAGTAGTCCTGATGAGATCATTGTGGCTCAGAGACAGTGAAGGATTTAAAACACATGGCATAGCTAAAAAGGAGCAGGTATTTCTTAAATGTATATACATACGTTAAAGTGTTTTTGAAATTGTGAAGAATGAGACCAAGAAATCTAATCATGAATGTGTGGATGCGTTTCAGAAATTGTACACAATCAGGTATTCCTCAGATTCATAAATTCCTCCTACAGGTTAAGAATCAAATGTCACCCTGGGCATGTACATAAAAGTAGCGTGTTATTCTTCAGTGTGGCACAGGTAGCTTTCAGCACGGGATGACAGCATATGATCGCACCTTATTACTTAGAGATCTGGGACTGTGAGCTTCTACAGGATAAAATGCAGAGCTGGTTCCTTCTCTACCTAGCACCTAACATAGTGCCCACGTTGAACTGCATAGAAATGAATGGAACCAAATGGAATTTTCCTGGGCAAAGGGAAAGGTGATTTAGTCATTACAATTTCAGCCATTCTACTTTACAGACACAGAAACATCTCCAGCATGGAGGATCCATGTAACTGCTTTCAGGAAGATGATATGAATATGACTTATGTCATTATTCCTATCAGTATTGACAAAATAAAAATGAAATTATTTTCTTGGAAATCATGAGTTATTTATTAAGATAACTGATAAGAATGAAGATGCTAAATACAACATGAACAGCTAACATTTATTAGCCAATGAATTATGCAAAGTAGTTTCCCATCCTCTGGTCCTAAGGGGGTGATAATGTCTGCATAAGGGCATCACTACCAGGCAGATCACTTGAGGTTCATACAGTAGTCCTCTGTTATCTGAGAGTTTATATCCCATTGCTTCAGTTACCTGTGGGCCAGACTTATCAAGTGGACAATTCAAGAAATAAGCAATTCATAAGTTTTAAATTGTGTGCTGTTCTGAGTAGTGTGATGACATCTTGTGCCACACTACTCGAGACTACTTGGACGTGAATCATCCCTTTGACTTGTCCCTTTGTCCAGCAGACCACACTGTAAGTATATGCTAACCACCGATTAGTTTCTTAGTAACCATCTCCACCACCAGATTGACCACCAGGGTATCAGAAAGCTTGTGTTCAAGTCACCCTTATTCTCAGAAGGCCAATAGCAGCTGAATGCTATGTCACAATGCCTACATCATTCACCTCACTTTCTCTCACTATGTAGGCATTGCATCACCTCACGTCATCACAAGAAGGGTGAGTACAGGGCAATCTGATATTTTAAGAAAGAGACCATGTCCACATAACTTCTGTTACAATATGTTTGTTATAATTGTTCCATTTTATTATTAATGTTGTTAATCTCTTACTGTGTCTACATTTCTAAATTAAACTTGAGGTATATGGTAGGTATATATAGTAAAAAGGATAGTATATATAGTGTTTAGTACTAACCATGGTTTCAGGCCTTGGACCCACTGAGGGTCTCGGATCACATCCCTCATGGATAACAGGGACCACAGTACTATCATTATCTACACATTCTAGATGAGGAAAATGAACCTTAGAGAAATGAAGCCATTTGCCTAAGTTTATACATCCAGTGAATTGCAGGTCCAAATGTGAATCAATGTCTGATCTGTAACCACCATACACTACCCAGCTTCCCAGTCAGCTGTGAAGCCAGCTCAAGGCAGGTGGACCTGAGCTCCACCCCTGGTAGCAAAGAAGAAAAGCATAAGAACAAGCACCCACCACTCAGCTTGCTTCCCCCTTTCTCTAATGCCCTCTTCATAAAGTTCAAAACCTTCTTTTCATACCTGTCTTTAAACCAAATCTCCCATTTTCTCTTCTTAAGAAGGCCTTTACTCCCACTCAACCTCCTCCTCATTCCTTGCCTTCCTCCTCCTCCACCGGACTATTAGAAAGCCACACTCTATTGGTCATTAGTACAAATCCCATGTTGGGGAATAGATTTTGTCTCTGTTCATGCTCACATGTCTATAATCAGCTTTAGAAGTTCAAAGGCAGACAGGCTGGAACCAGAATCATCTGGACCTTTCACACATGGCCAAAGTCAGCCACCACAGCCTGAGTGCTGGGAAGGCCCTGCTGTGGAGGTTTTGTTTGGTGGCAGCACAGACCCAGCAAGGGGTGCCCAATAAACCATTTAATGAAGTCACCTTCCCCCTGATGTGCTGAAACACCAGCAGCCCCAGGGGCTTTGTTTATTTCCCAGGAATACAAGGGAAATGGCCTGGTCCAACAGACAGAGCAGCAGTCTGGGAGCCTGATAACTGGTTGGCTGTGTCTCTTAGTAGGTACACAGCCTTGGGCAGGTCATTTAACTTCCCAAAGTCTTAGTGTTCCCAGGCACAAAATGGAAATAATGTTCTTGCCTTAATGGTGCACCATTCAGCCTGTGTATGAGCAAGAATGTCAACGTCATCCTCGTTGCTTCCCTCTCCCTTACCTCCCACAGCCAGTCTGCCTCTGAATTCTGTCTCTGATCTCCTGGTCTCCACTCCCTGCAGCTATGTTAGCTCAGGCATCATGATGTCCTGCTACACTAATGCTAAGTCCCCCTAGCCTGTATCCCTTTCCTAGTCTAGCACCACCATCAACCCTTTCTCCTCAGGGTGGCAGGTTAGCTTATTAAAGTGCACATCTTACCATTTTGATTCTGATTAAAAGGATTATATGAATCTCCATTATTATAAAATAAACATTTGCAGCCCAGGGTCCAAAGTCCTGTATGACTTTGACTTACTCTACTCACAATAGTTAGGGATCTTTCAGGTACAAGCAACAGAAATCCTCTCCAAGACCTGGCTGGTGTGGCTCAAAGGATTGAGTGCTGGCCCGCAAACCAAAGGGTCACCAGTTTGATTCCCAGTCAAGGGACATGCCTGAGTTTTGGGCCAGGTCCCCAGTGGGAGCAGGGGGCATGTGAGAGGAAACCACACACTTATGTCTCTCTCTCTTTTTCTCCCTCATTTCCTCTCTCTCAAAAATAAATAAATAAAATCTTAAAAAGAAAAGAAATACCTCTCCAAGAAGCTTCATTTCACAGGAGAACTCACTGGCTTATAAAACTACAAAAGACTGGGGCAGACCAAGTCCACCTGAGTCCAAGGGCTCCAGCAGCCTCATTAGGAAGCTACTTCTCTCCATCCCTGGCTTTGCTTTTCTCTCTAGTGACTTTATTCTGGATTAGGCTCTCCCCACTCAATAACAAATTTGCACCTACAAGTTTCATGCTTACCTAGTACTTATTTAGCAATCCACTGAGAAGAGAATGTTTTTTCTAATATGAACAAAAGTCACCAGGCAAAGCCACAGTGGTCTGCTTTGAGTCATCTGCCCAACCGTTCACTGAACATTGAGCTAGGAAGGGTATGGTGATGAGGTAGGCACGTCCCGGAGGTTAGGGGTAGGGCCGCCCCACCTGAATGATGTGGCTTAAGATTAGTGTTACCCACCAAAAAGAAAATGATTGTTATCACCAAAACCAGAGGAAATAAATATTAGGCTGTCATAAATAACATCTATTTTATTAGCCCTACAATCAAGAGCACCTCTCCTATTCCAGGCTCCAAAATTTAGTAAGGCAAACTGTCATTTTATTCTGTTCATGATCTTGTGGAGGTCAGGAAATCAGGGAGGGCTCAGCAGGATTGCTCCTCCTTGGGGGTCTCTCCTGTGGCTACAGTGAGGTGTTGGCTGGGGCTGTAGACATCAGAAGGCCCAACAGGGCTGGGTGTCCCAGGTGGCTGCCCAACAAGAGGGTTGTCTGTTACAAGTTCAGCTGGGCTGTCAACTAAATGCCTATACATGGCTTCTTCAGCAAAGAGTCTCCAAATAGATGGAATCCATAGGGCTCAGGGCTCCATGCCCTGGCATTCTAGTAAAAAGGAGGAAGCCACATCCCTTTTCCTCAGCTAGCCTTAGAAGTCACAGAGTGTCATGTTTTAGAATTTTATTGATTACAGTGCTTCCCAGGCTCAATAGGAGGGGGGACCTTGGACAAGAGGAGTATCAAATTTGTAGCCACAATCATTTTCTGTTGTTCTGTGAACACATTCTCACCATTTCAACAATTTTTGCACTTACGGATGCATTTCTTTGTCTAGAATATCCTTTTCCTCTTCTCTACACCAAGCTCTACAATTCTATAAGACACACACCCACTGTGAAGCTTCCGCTATCGTCTCTAGATAGTGGCATTGGCTACTTCCTTTGGGCCACATTCTGAGTACTTGGCTATTTCGATAACATTTTTTCCTCTGATATATTGTAATTTCTTACTTCTGTCTCCATCAGTAGGCTATGAGACAGTTTTATTTTCCTTTATACTTTATATATTGTCTGTCATAGGCCCTCAGTATGTGTTTGCTAAGTGATAGAATTAGACTATAGAGCCAAAGAGCTTTTCAAATGTTACACTGCTACTTAAACAAGGGCTGTCTGTATTATTTACAAGATAAGTGAGCTTTTTACTGAAGACAAGGTAAAAGCTTCTGGTGATAGCTTTCTGACTGACAAATTCTAAATGAATAATCCATTTGATTGCCAAAAAATTTAAAACTTTCTTTCTTTTTTCTCTCTCTAGCTACTGACACCTAGCTGTTTGTTCTTTACATTTTATCTGCTAGTTGGATCACCTTCCCCAGATTTTATTGACGAGACACCTTTCCATGAACCTGTTTCATTAAGCCAGTCCTTCTCTACACCCTTTAAGTTTTGCACCTAATTCATCATCTCATTCTTCTGTCACACTACTCATTATCTTTAGTCTTTTATTTTATTCAATAAACATTTTCGGGGCATCTGAAGAGCCCTTATGTACCAGGTATTAGGATAGACCCTGGAGATTTCAGTGAAAAACAAGCGGCAGTCCCTTGTAATTAACAAGAAACGCAATGCCTGCTGGAGAAAGAATACATCAACAAAATGTAATAGACATTAAGGCAGAGGCCTGCAGGGAGGAGTATGGGTGGCTACCTAGATCCTGTCTGGGGTGAACAAAAAAGACTCTGTAAGGGGAAACAGCAACCCATCTGCAAAAATGAACAGTAGCTAGACTAAGAAAGAAGGTGACATCACAATGAAAGAGAACATCCTGGGCTAAGGACGAGACGGCAAAGAGCAGATGTGTGGAAAACCAACCAACAGTTTCACAAAACAGAAAATGGCAGGTTTTGGGAACTCCTTGCTAACCAAGTTGTGGAAATGTTCTTGGTTAGAGTTGTTAGGGTCTCCAGAAATCTCTGACCAACTGGGAAGCTAGTACTTAATGTAAAGAGGTGAGGAAACAATTGTGGAAAATCAAACTTGCAGGAATTAAAAAAAAATGCAGCTGTTTACCTAAGCCAAATGGAATTAGATGCTTTAAAAGAAAATTCTAGTCCAAGCTCCACCTTTTACCATCTGAGAGACTTTGGGAACAATTTATTCATAGAATTTTATCTATTACGCAAGAGTACATACTTCTGCTGCTCAGGAAATTGCTGGAGAGATCACAAATGATGGTGTATGCAGGAGTTCGTTTTGTGGACAGTGGTTACTTTTGACTAGCGAGTATCTTTGCCATTTTTACCAGTAAAAGACAACTTCTCTTTCCTTCTTTCTTGGGGACCACAGCTCCCATACTTCACTCCGTTTGTGAGCATGTGACTTTGGTCTGATGAGTTAGAATGCACGTCAGCCCTGTCTGTATTAAACAGTGTAGGACTAAGCACACACCCTGGATTGGTTCATGGGTGTTCAAGTAGTTCAACCTGGTTCAATCAGAATTAATCCTGTGATTCACAGAAAATTTGAAAAAAAAGAAACTTTCTTTCCAGTGGAGCTGCTAAGATGTTATAGTTCAACCCATAAACCACTGAAGGGCCACAACAAGTAAAGAAATAAAAATGATAAATCCCAAAATTAGATTTCTAGTTACTTTTGCAGGCATGAGGGCATTCAATCAGATTGATCATGACATCTTAGGTGGTAGTAGATACTTAGTGTTTGTTATACTATTTATTCCTTATACTTTTTTGTAGATCCAAAATATTTTATAATTAATAATTTTTAAATAGAGAAAAATCTCACATATTCATGGAAAGATATTTAGAATATCTCATAAGTAAACAACAAATATATGTAAATATCTACATACATGCACCACCCTTTTTTGAAAAAAACAATCTTCATGAAAACAGTCATACAAAGTAAGAGTGGAAAGATCTAGACTACAATGCTGACAATAGTTAGTGCTTTGTGTTAGGATTATGATTGTTTTTAGTTTAGCTGTGTGTTCTCCTAGATTGTTTTCAGCAAACACAATTAGCTCTTAACTAATCTGTTGAATAAATAGTTTTTAATGTCATCGTTGTGATAAATAGTGACAGTTAGCACACTGACATGTCTGATACATCTTTAAGAAGCAAAGGAATCAGAAAAATGCTTCAGAGCTCACTGACACATACAATATTTTATTTGTCGTAGTTGAGAAAATAAAACAGGACAATACTTCAGTCCTTCATGAGCTTACCAATTAAAACCAGATGACAAAAATATGAAATGGGCCTGTAAGTTGAGCATAAGAAGCCTGCCTTTGACTTTCAGTGCTCTCTGAACTTTGAGACAGATGGATGGACTCCACTCCATGTTTTGGGCTCTGGTGAAGAGGTAGTGCCTTTGACAAGAGTGAAGTAGTTGCCAAACATATCTTTTTAGCCTTTGCCTTTTTCACCCAAGTGTTCTACTTGCTTTTCTCAAACAAGGAAAGGATAGCACCACAACCTCCTCCTGACTGTGGAGATGGATATAATTAAAGCACAACTTGTGTTGGGGTTTTGTTTTTAACTTACCTCCTTAGTGAAAACGCCTCCTCTCCTCGGAGCAGCTGGCTCATGTGGGTGTGCAGGAATTCCATAAATTGCTATCCAACCCACCCTGTGATCACACAGAAATAAAGAAAATGTTGCATGTTTTCCTGTAGGATTTAACTCTTAATGATGAAAAATATCTTAAAAGGTATCCCACCTTATGTAAAGGAAAAGGTCCTGGAAATATAGAAACAGTTGTTCGTCTGGTTGTTCATTTTACAAACAGTAGGAGGCATTGACTATCACATAACCCATACCACAAATTTTGGGGGTCCTTGTTAACACATGACCAACATCCAACACCTAAATCTTATTTGGTGTTCACCTGGGCCCAATATTGTGTTAAATGTTTTACATTCATTATCTCAGTGAATTCTCCTGGCAGGCAGCTCTACCAGGTTGATTCCAGCTTATGAGCCACAAGTTATAGAGGAGAAACTGAAGCTCAGAGAGCAGTTTAACAGCTTGCCAAGGCCATGGAACTAGTAAGTGATGGCATTTGAACCCTAGTAGCCTATTGGGTGCCCAAACTCTTTACCTCTATACACCTGCCTTCAGAATCATTCTGTGAATCAGTATCCATTTTAATTCCCCAGTAGCCATTAATGGTGGATATTTAATCCCATTTACCAATGAAGTAACTGAGCCTCTGAGAGGTCAAGTAACTTGCCCAAACAGCCATACCTATCTGACTTCAACATCTAGACATTTAACTCTAGGTCATATTCTCTGTCCTAGATCCACAACCAAGATACAGTCCCTCAACTAAGTCTCTCTACCTGAGTCTGTTTCTCCATCTGCAAAATAAAAGGGAGTCATATTATCTCCCTTGAAAGCCTTGAAGGTTTTTATGGGCATCAAACGTGATTCAGTATAAAAGAACTTTGAAAAGTAAAAGACATAAAGAATTCAGATTTGCACCGACATTTCAGCCAAGTTTCCTTCTCAGGAATCTACTACTAGAAAAGGCCAAATCTCTCCCATTTGTGTTTATAATGCTATGAGTGAGAACACATTTCCCCAAATGGTGGAGTAAGCAAACACCATTCTTGCCTATATGACTATATCACAATTGCTATATCACAATTACAAGTAAACTACAGAAACACCATCATTCGGAACCACTGGAAATCTAGTAGAACAGGTCTTACAGTCAAGGATTTAAAGAAAAAGCTTTATCAAGACCAGCAGGAGAGGCAAAGACATAGAACAGGCAGGCCCAAAACCCACCTTGCAGCACTTAAAAACTGGAAGAGGTATCTCAGCTGTGGAGGTCTCCCCTGAGGAGCAAGGGGTCCTGGTCCCACACCAGGCTTCCCAGCCTGGGGTTCCAGTGCCAGGAAGAGAAGTCCCACAACTTCTGGCTGTGAAAACCAGCGAGGATTGTGGCTGAGTGAGATGGAGGGCCTCTGGAGACCCTGTGTTTCTTTTACAGGGCCCACACACTGATTTACTTGCTGATGGACTCTCCAGCCCTGACACATGGAGAGGAAATGAATCACCTGGCATTAGGGCAAAAGCTGGAGGGACAGCTTCCCCCAGATAAAGGTACTGGCAGAAACCAATGCTCCTTTGCTGAGCCCTTTCCCCCACAGAGCTGGCAGGTGGATGCTCTACCTGAGTCTCCATCAACCTGGATAACACCTAATTCCCCGAGATCCCACTCCAGCCAGAACCTCTTTTAGCAGCAGTTCTGCAAAAATGGTGACCTTGGCAGGTACTGAGGACTTAAATCTTTCAAAGGTTCACAAACCCCAAATAAGTAGCATCTGGCCTTGGCATGCCCTGTACCTCTTGCTAAGCAGTCCCACACCCAGCACTAGCGGCAGTTGACCTTGGTTAGCAGCTTAGCTTCTCTCAGGCACCTCCAAGCCCAGCACAAATGGTAGCAAACTGCAGATCGTTGGTAGCTTATACCAGGTGGTCCCAGGCTAAGCCTAGGAAGTGTCTGACTTTGGTCTGCACCATAGCCCCTCCCAAGAGGCCTCAGAACCAACACACCCTGTGGCCAGCTTCAGACCACACCAGAGAACCACCCAACCAATTCCACAAATGACACATTCAAAGGGCAGGCTTGGTAGGCACCAAAGTCCCACTAAAGCAAATCCTGCTCTGTGGGCTCACCCCTGCCAAACAGCTCCTCCAGCAGAGTTACAGCCAGTCCTCACAGCTATTCTGCCTGAGGTGTCAATAGCAACCAAGGCTCAGTTACAAAAGGTGGACACACACAACTCACAACAGGGGCACACCTGGAGCACCCAGCTCAGGTGACCAGGGAGACTATGCCACTGGGCCCACTGGACAATGAATACATAAGGCCACTTTGCCAAGACTGAGAGACATAGCAAATCTACCTAATACATAGAAGCAAACACAGGGAAGCTGCCAAATGAGGAGACAAAGAAACATGTCCCCAGTGGGGAAAAAAAAAAAACAACAGAACAAAATTCCAATTAAAGAGCTAAACAAATGGAGACAAGCAATCTACACGAGAATCAGAGTTCAAAACACTGGTTATAAGGATGCTCAATGAACCTAGGGGAAGAATAGACGAACTCAGTGAGAACTTTAAGACAGAGATAGGACACATAAAAATAAAGATAAAAACCATAAAAAAGAACCAGTCGGAAATAAATAATGCAATAACTGACCCTTTATGACTGTGGGAGGTTGGGGGGAACATTTCCTGGCACAGGTAATGAGACCCTACTTCTCTTTTCTCTTTGAAAAGTCACCTGGACTGCAGGTGAAGAACTAAGGTGAATTTGACAGATTACTATTGGTTACACATATTTCCCTGAAATTTACTTGCTCTAAATTTCATCTGACTTTGTAAGTTCAAAGTATCTTTTCCTTCACTGGGAGGTGCCAGTGACTGTGTTTAAGCCTGTGTTTTTCCATGTAAAATAAGAAATATCAAAATCAGACAATTTGTTTTTTAGTATTAAAATGCTGTTGTCAAAGAATCGTGCACCAATTCTCCTCTGAAAAGAGAAGTTATGAGATGGAGGATGGTTGACCAGGAGTGGTTTACTCTATCTCCTGCAGGGGTGTTGGGTTTCTCCGTGTGCCCACCCCACCTGCCGCCCTGCCCACCATGTAATTTTCTATTTCCAGGTGGCCGATTTCTTGTAACCAGGAAAAAGCTGATTTACTTTAACTAGATCCCAGAAAATATGTCCTTACATGCTCTCAAATCCACTCATCTTTCCTCACCACAACAGCTACAGCCCCAGGTCAAGCCTCTACCCCTCTCACCTAGATTACTGTGACGGCTTTCTCACCATTTTACCCCTCTGCCCTATTTCTCCTCCTACCAGTCTCCAGACCTTTGTGCTGCCCAAGCTACCCCTCTAAAGGCAAATCTGGTCATTGCATCACTCTCCTCTGTAAAGCCTCTCAAAGGCAGTCCATTGTCCTCACGATAAAATTCCAACTTCATTACCTAGTGTTTAAGACCAGTTAGGGTTTGGCCTTGACACATGCGCAACCACATCTGGCCACTGCTGCCATGCAGCTCTGCTGCACCACACTCGTGCACTGTGGTTACAACTTTGGATCTCTGGCAAACTGGAGTGGGACCAAATTTTAAAAGAAACTTCTCAATGACGTATATTTCCTGTATATTTTTTCAGAAAGGTTTCCTCTTCACATATATAGTTTTAAAGTCCCTAACATTGATTTCTGTGTGTAGTAGAAATCTTTAACTTTATTGTTGTTTATATGAATAACAAATTATCCCAATGGCATATAACCAATTAATAGCCTTAAGGAGGACATTGCCAATTTTTGAAATTTTATACCTAAAAGAGATCTTAGAAATATTTTTGGGGGGGAGGTATGCAAAAGCTCTTTAAGATTTGATCCCATGCAATTTTCCAGTGTAAAAAGGATTTGTTAAACAAGACACAAAGAGAACAACTCAAAAAGAATGATAGATTTAAGATATTAAACATCATTAATTGGTCCTGTAAACAGAATGAAAACATCAGTTGTAGACTGGAAGCATTTGTCACACATGTATTTGACTACAGATGTAAAGGTCTAACACCTATGATATATAAAGAACTCATGAACCTATAAAAAGAGAGAAAAGTCCATAAATGTGGGCAAAACTTTTTGAATAGGCCACCCAGAGAAGAGGAAACCTAATAAACCTGTCTAAAAATGCTAAATTTTCTTAGTAATCAGGACATGCATGATAAAAGCACGATAAAAGTATACTGCACATTGAAACATTTTTAAGAGGGTAGATTTCATGTTATGCTTTTTCTTAAACCAAAACTAATGACAAAATGAAAAGCAGCATCACACCCAGCAAATGGCAAATAACGTAAGTCTGTGGACACCAACCTCAGTGCTGGTGAGGACGGGCAATGGAAACTCTCGTGCACTGCTCATGGGAATGTGCTTTGGTACCGAAGACCTTTATGGAATTAATGGACCATTTCTGGTTTAGGGTTTTTGAATCTAGAGCAAGATCTCCGTTTATAAAGTGAGCAACATATGAGATAGAAACAGCTATATCCAGAGGTAAAGTGGGGGTCCAGGGAAATGACTGCTGAGAAGACCATCAATCCCCAGAACTCTGCAGAAGGCTGAGGACCAGCAATAGACCAAGCGGTCTAGACAGGTGAGCAGAGGGACAGAGCCAAAGCCTCCTCCAAAAGGAGAAGGGGATTCCCAAGTTTCTCTCCAGTGTGGCCACAGGACTCCATGAAAATGTCTGTAGCCTCTCCCAAGGGTGTGGGATAGGACACCAAGTAATCCACAAATTTCTTTCAACTGGGTGCAGAATTTGTACACCTCTGTGTTGGAGGAGGAAGAATCAATATTTTCCAAGGTCCCACAGCCATGCCTAGCTCATAGGTTAAATACTCATCATTTTGTTTCAAAAACTGATCTTGCTCCTTTTTCCTTTTCTCTTTCAGTCTGAAGAAGAAAATTAACCACCCAATCTTCATTAAACGATTTCATAGTTCTGACACTACAGAGAATACAATCTAGCTCAAGACACGATTCCTTTTACCCTCAAGGCTCTGATTCTGTGGAATGGCATGACACTATTTAAACAGGAACATGTGG
>PVKM010024176.1:0-20697 GCA_004027735.1 Carollia perspicillata
ACTCAGAACCCCAGAATGTGACCTTATTTGGAAACGTGTCTTTGCAGAGGTCACTAGTTAGCGACCTCAGTGTGGGGACGCTCCGGGTTCAGGGAGGGTGCTCTACCCCGTGACTGGTGTTCTTCTAGGAAGAGAACAGACTGACTCAGCGAGGAGGGCTGCGTGATAACCCTGTGAAGAGAGGCGGGGACTGGAGCTATGCTGCCATGAGCCAAGGGACCCCAGGAGCCGGCAGGAGCTGGAAAGGGCCAGGGTGGGTCCCCCCGGAGCCTTTGGAGGGAGCACAGGCTGCTGACCCCTTGACTTCAGACTTCCAGCCTCCTGACGTGTGAGACAACACATTTCCATTGTTTGAAACACTTATTTTTGGGTAGTTGGCTATAGTAGCCATTAGAAATGGGTACAGTGCGACATTTACGGTTAACACTGATGCTTCTTTATTTGCTCTATAGTCAAAGGGCATGTCAGGAGCCCCCAAGGCATGTGGGAAGCAAACGCATTACAATGATGATGGTCAGGAAAGATAATCCCTTTTCAGCGCATCTGGAGGAGTTTCTTTCTCCTTTGGCCAACTTTTTCCTACAGGCACAGCTGCTCAGTAATGCAGATGCCACAGCAGGACAAACAGTCGGAAGTCTGGACGGACGGGCTAGGACAGCGGGATTCTGGTTAGGGAGCCGACTCGGGTCGCGAAGGGAGGCCTCAGGAGCCTAGTCAGGAAAGTCAATGTTTCTTAGAAAGAAGAAATTCAATTGCCCGGCGTGAGAAAGTGAGAACACGCAGGTTTTTTAGTTGGCCTGGAAGAAGGAAGGAGAGGGGATATTGGAAAAATAGAGAGAAGGTGACAAAAGAAGATGTTAGGGGTGTGAAGCAGAGCGTGGGAAAAGGAGGGGGAGGGGGAGAAGGGGGGAGGGGAGGGAGGGAGATGGAGGGAAGGACGGA
Source organism: Carollia perspicillata (assembly GCA_004027735.1). Lineage (NCBI taxonomy): Eukaryota > Metazoa > Chordata > Mammalia > Chiroptera > Phyllostomidae > Carollia > Carollia perspicillata. The sequence goes on from PVKM010024176.1 coordinate 943, forward strand.
GAGAAGGGGGTGGATTCCTTATTCCAGTCTGACAGTCTTGCCTTTAATTGAAAAGTTTAGACCATTTACATTTAACATAATTAGCAATAAGTTTGGGTTTAAATCACCATCTTGCAATTTGTTTTGCTTGTCCCATTTTTCTTTGTTTCTGTTTTTTTCTTTTTTCTGCCTGTTTTTGATTCATTGAGTATTTATATTTTATATTTTTATTGTTTTATTTTCTTTTTTGCTTATTAGCTATATTAACTAATTAACTTATTGTAGTTGCTCTAGGATTGAAAAGATAGATCTTTAACTTATCACTGTCCAAACCTTCAAATAATACACCACTTTCTCATATAGGGACAGAGCCTTGTAAGTGTGTCTTCTCACTCCCCACCATTGTGTTACTGCCGTCAGACACTTCACAGAGTATTGTAACATGCTGTGCACTCCACAATGCATCGTTACTAGTTTTGCTTTAAATAGTCAACCATCACTTAAAGAAATTAAAAAATATAAAATAAGAAAAGTTTTTCTATTACACAAAAATATCAAATCACGTGTTAGCCTTGCTTAAAACTTCCCAACAGGCCCTGGCTGGTGTGGCTCAGTGGATTGAGTGCCGGCCTGCAAACCAAAGGGTCGCCAGTTCAATTCCCAGTCAGGGCACATGCCTGGGTTACAGGCCAGGTCCCCAGTTGGGGCATGCAAGAGGCAACCACACAAGGATGTTTCTCTCTCTCTCTTTCTCCCTCCCTTCCCTTCTCTCCAAAAATAAATAAGTAAATAAAATCTTTAAAAAACACCCCCAAACCTCTTCAACAGTTTCCTGTTGCACTTTGAGTAAGAGCCAGACTTGACATGCTCCACAACCTCAAGCTAGTTCCAGAGAGAACGTGTTTCCAGCATCTGGTTCCACGCTCCTTTCATGCAAGATTCTCAGACAGTGGTGGCTGGTTTCATTAGTAAGTTAATTTTTATGTCAGTGAAATTTGCATGTCTGAAAGACAAGTCAGTTAACCTACATGAGCACCTAGCAATAAAAACGCCCTCCCTCCCTCCCGACGTTTCTTCCCTCCTCCCCTCCCGCTTCGGCCTTTCAGAGAAAACGCTGTGCGCACGGGAACACGTGGGTCGTTTGTCAGGGGACACGGCCTTTCCGTCTTCGACGTCCCTCTTACACCTGCCTTGTGTTTTCAGTAATGTGTTTTGAGCACGCAGAGGTTTCCTGCAGGCGACTAGCTCTCTTCTACCGAGGCTGCTCTCCGCATCGCCGGTGTCCCTGGTGGAGGCTGCCTGGTCCTGTCTTTGGAACTAGGAGTGTAATTGTGCCCTGATTACTGTCACACGCAGCTCCCCAACACCCGTGTTTTCACCAGGTCGGTGGACAGCCCGCTGTGTCTCCTTCTGCGTGGGCGCCTGGCCACGGGTTTCATCTGGCCCCTGGTCTGCGCCTGCGCCAGGTGGGGCTTGCCACCAGTCTGTGTGGGCCACCCAGGTTCACCACTGTGCCATCTCCCCGGAGCTGCTGGCCTCCCTGCTGGGTCTTTGAGCTGCACCGCTGGGTGTGGTGTTACCCTCGAGGCACCACTCTGTCCCCTGCGCAGTCCAGCCCTTCCCACTCACATGCTGAACTGAAGAGCACAGACATCCTTGGCCTTCAGGACTTGCTCCCCCGCCCCCCCAGCAGCCCCCGCTCACTCCCGTCCAGGAGAGGTGCTGGTTTGCACAGTGGCTCACTTGTTCCTTCTTTTGGTCAATGCCCCCTGACTCCCTACCACGAGCCAGGCACTGGGGCCTAAGGAGCTCTGAGTGCAGTGGAGTGGACGGCGCCCAGCAACCTGCTGGCCCGTGGGGGTCCTGGTGGACCTTCTAACTTGCCCCTGCCTGTTCTACTGGATGAGGACATCAGGGCCAGGTCCCGTCCTCTCCCTGTGCTGATAGCACTACCTGGGGATGATGCCACGTTGGCCTGTCACGGGGACTGCCTGGTCTGCTGGTACTGCCGCCCCCGGGGCCTGGGGTGAACAGCAGAAGCCCCTTCTCCCTGAAGCGCAGGCAGGGCTCCAGCAGCGTGAGCAGGCGCTCCTGACGTCATGGACTCTCCCGCGAGGCTTCGGTTCTGGGTTGTGGTTTGGTGATTTGCCCCTTTATTTTCTCCGTTAATAGGAAACTCCTATGAGCCGATGCCAAGGCTGCTGGATGGGGGGCCCGGGGCTTTCCTCCTTCTCTCCCATTTCCCGTCTGTCTCTCGTTCTGCTTCCAGGAAAGGCCCTCCACCGTCAGTCCCGGCACCACCACCACTGAAGCTTCCCCTTCGGTCCACGCTGGGAATCCCTCAGAGCTCAGGTTTCCGCGTGACTCTTCATGTATAAACACCTGTTCTTGATCTCTGGACACGGCACCTGGTCCTCTGTGCTGTCCTCGCTGTCGTCACTGCTTGAATTCACTCCTCGCCCTCTTTCCTGCTCTCGCGTCTCGAGGCCCCTTTTCTGGTTGTTCCGGTTTCTCTTCCCATGGAAATGGCTCTGCCTACTCCTGGCTCTGTGTTCCTGTTTAGGATTGATCTGTAGTGTAAGTTAGGGGTCCAGCTCAAGTTTCTGTAACACAGAGGCCCCAAAACTACAATTGCCTAAATCAAGTAGTTTTTTAAAAATATCTCAAATGGGCAGACTAGAGGTGCACGTGTCCCGGTTGGTGGCAGGTCTACTCTACAAGGTCATGAGAGGTCGTCTACATGACATCTATAAGGTCATCTACAAGGTCATGATGACAGAGGTGGTGTGGCAACAGCCAGGGCCAGTGGCTAAGGTGGGGGGACTGGGCAGGCGCGGTGCAGAGAGCAGGGCACGACAGGGTCCCCACAGAGGACCGGGGGGCAGTGAGCGGGGCTGGCGGCCACTGCAAGCACAGGGTGGGCAGGAGTCAGTCAGCGACATCACGCCAGCCGGCTCGAGGCTCGGGGCACAGCTCCCGTGCCTGGCGGGGAGCCTGACGAGGGTGAGGCACAAGCTCAGAAGAAAGAGTCGAGGGCTCAGAGCAGGACCTGAGGAGCAGGGTCCAGGCGCTGAGCCCAGAATGACCTGGAACCTCGGTGACTGGTGGTGTGCTCTACACTGCGAGGCCAGGGCTGCTGAGAGCTTCTGGTCCCAGGCCCCGGGCAGACTGAATGCCTGTCACTTCAGACCTCATGTTCTGTAACCCTGACTGCCGATGGGGTGGTGTTGGGGGGCGGGCCTTAGGGTGGAGCCCTGGTGGACAGGGTCAGGGCCTTGTGAGCGGAGACCCCAGAGAGCCCCTCTTTCCTTGTACCGCACCAGGGCCCCGCGAGAAGACCGGGTCTGCTGGGGCTTCGACCTGCACTCCCCGCCTCCAGAGCTGCGAGAACCAGTGTCTGTTGGCTCCGCCACCCGGTCTGTGGCACTTCTGTGACAGCATCCGGGCGGACCAAGACAAGCTCGACAGATTTGGGGAAGAGGGAGGGACCCAGCATGTGTCTGGGGTTAAGTGACTTGCGCTGTGGGACAGGGTCTCTAAATAACAGGCTCGTATTGAACAGAGTAAGACTGATGAGTAAGTAATTAAAATGCATTTTAAGGATGTGCAAACCGAATAGTAGAAACTGAAAAGTAAATTAAAAATGAAGCCAGAGCAAGAAAACTGGACATTTTTACACATACGTTATTAAAAACAAAAGAGTACTTTCTGTATATGGAGAAAGGAAAATGTAACATGAAAAGCAATTGACTAAGCAAAATACTTTCTAGGACATGAAATATAAACCAGAATCTTACAGGAGTGAAAGTGGGACAGTTTACTAGGAGAACCGTGAAGAACTGCTGGAAGTTAGTAGGAAAAATGAGAAAACTAACATGAAGCTCAACAAGGAAAATTGAAACAGACTACATGTCTTAGTGATGAGATAAATAAAGTCTGTCACTTCGCAGGTGGATGTAGCAATCCGATTTTAAGTGACCCTACAGGGTGGATCTTTTAAAAACTCTACTCCTCTGTCCTTTGTGCATCTACGTTGGAACAGCGCCATGTGGTTCTACTTTGAAGGTATGAACCAAACCTAAGTAAGGATAAACTAGCCGAATCATGTGCATCCACAAGTTCTGGTCATTTACAGTTTCCAGTGGGGGCACCGATAGAAGTAAGCAGTTACGTATTTATGAGAAGAATACGCCAGTGCCTGCAGGCTGATAGATATCACTTCCACGTCAGGAAAAATGCAGGAGAAGCAGGGTGCCTCCTGGGGGACGCTGGCCTGGCTGGTGGTAGGAGAAGGCCAGGGGCAGCCAGCAAGGGGGTGTGGGCGATGAGGGCGTGGGGAAGGATGGAGAGTGCAGGACAACGGACCTTTTTGAATCCCACCCCTTTGGCTGCAGGGTGGACTGGAGTGGGCACCACGGGAGCTGGGAGAGGCTGCTGAAGTGGACAGAGGCTGGAGGTGTGGACCAGGATGCTGGCATGGATCAGGACGCCAGTGTGGACCAGGATGCCAGTGTGGGACAGGATGCTAGCGTGGACAGAGGTTGGAGGTATGGACCCAGGTGTCGCCAGGGGCAGAGTTAGGGCTGCCAGAGCTGGAATATACGTGGAGGTAGAATTTGCCAACGGACGGATGTGGGAAGTGAGGAAAGACAGATGACTCAAGGATGCAGCATGGGTCTTTGGCCTAATTGACTGAGCTCCATTACTTGAGCTGGGGGAAGACTCGAGAAACAGAGGTTTGCCTGGCTGGTGTGTCTCGGTTGGTTGGGGCATTGTCCCGTGAAGCAAAAGGTCTTGGGTTCAGTTCCAGCCAGAGCTCAAGCCGAGGTTGTAGAGTACTTTTGAGAGGCAATCAATTGATGTTTCTGTCTTGCATTGATATTTCTCTTCATCACTCTCTCCCTCTTTTTCCTCTCTCTCTAAATTCCATAAGCCTATCCTCATGTGAAGGTAAAAAATAGAAGAGGGAGGGGTTTGGAGAAGAACTAGGGAGCCATCAGTGCTGTGGAGGGGGGTGTCGGATTTGACTGCCTGCCCATTGCCATGGAGGGGCAGGACACTTGGCTGGATACAATTCCAGAGCTTAGGTGGAGAGGGTGGTGTTCGAGGGAAATTGCTTAGATGTCACAGCACATATCTGATACTGAGACGGCCTCACTGGGACCCTCCTGGTTGCTCCTCAAGGGAGCCATAAGTAACACTAGGTGAGTGGCTGGCGTGTCTGTGGAACCAGGAGGAAGTCCAGGGAAAGCAAGAGCAATGAGGAGGGTAGATCCTCTCGATAAGGGGGTTCCGGGGCCAATCTCTGTCCCAGGAGCACGGCCACAGCAGAACCGACAGACACAGGCATTGCCGGGGGCACACCGGCACTGAAACACTCACTCGCTGTGTCTCTGAAGTTCAAATCTAACTGGACGCCCTGGGCTTCCTGGGTGGCACCACCTCAACATCCGCAAAGGTGTGACGCCTCCACCACCTTTTTCTTCCTCCATGCCGTGTCCTGCCTCCAGCTCCGGTGCTCCGGGTTGTACTTGCTTTACCCGCTTCCCTGTTGGGCGCAGTGCTTCCTGCAGTCTGCGTGTTAGGCATCTTCGTGCAACCGTTTCGTTGAAAGACCAGAGTTGAATAAGAATATGCAAAATGCAGCTGTATTCTGGCCTGTCACTGTCCCTTTAAAGCCACTTGGGGCCTGTGTTTTGACCTCTTCCAAGAATGAAATCTCAGGCCCATAACTTAGGGGACAGACACTCCTGTCACTTGTTGTCACAAGAATAGTCTTGGTTCAATACTGGAATGTTCAGCGCAGTTTCACAGTTGTGATTTTAAACTCCGTGTAAAAAGTTTCTCCTGTGCTGGTGGCAGGACCACCTGGCTGAGAAGCCCCCTGGGGACCCTGAGGGAGCTTCCCTCAGACGACAGTGCCCTGTTCTTTCTGCCTCCCCACCCCCCGCCCACAGGTGGGCTGGCAGCTTCACCCCACAGGGTGGGAGGGGTCTCCGGAAGAAGACCCCGTGGAGTTAAGTTCCTTGCATTCGGCAGATTCTTGTAGGAGAGTCTTTCTCTCAGCGGGTTTTCTGGGGTTCGCGGAGCACCCTCTTCATCTCCCTATTAGCAGGGATGCCTCCCCACCCCAGCTTCCATCCTCGGGACTCCAGCCTCTGTGTGGGGCTGACCCACCCTGGCAGGCTCCTGGCAAGCCCTGTGGACAGGCTCCTTTACGACAGTTCTTTAAAAAAGATTTTATTTATTTATTTTTAGAGAGAGAAGAAGGGAGGGAGAAAGAGAGGGAGAGAAACACCAGTGTGTGGTTGCCTCTTGCACAACCCTGACTGGGGACCCGGCCCACAACCCAGGCACGTTCCCTGACTGGGAATCGAACAGGTGACCCTTTGGTTCATAGGCTGGAGCTCAATCCACTGAGCCACACCAGCCGGGGCTCCTTTAGAATCTTAAGCTGCAGGAAAACAACTCTGTCCATCGTCTGTGGATGCAGCTGCTCCACGTGGACATATCCCCAGGGACGGCCTCTCAGATTTGCCTTTCTCGGGCGTGAGTCAGAAACACATCTCCACTGGGCTTCAGAGCAGTGTTCCTGCAGGCTCCGAGGGCTTGAGGCGAGAGAGAAACACTCCTCTCCTCTCCTGGACTTGGAAGGAAGGTTCGGAAATGGGCCACACTCCAACTCCCTCCAAAGAAATCATCTCTCTCAGCCACTTCCCCCACCACCCTTCTATACCCTCAAGGACGAAGGGCTTCAAAGTTAAGTTTCCAGCACTGTCTTGCGATTCCTGCATAGGTGTTCTAGAATGTCTCCCTGGAATGGTTGGTCTTTGCCACTCACTCTGTTGATGTTGGCTCTGGTGCACGAGCTGAAGCCAAGGCAGAGGAGGACTGTCTCACCGTCCTGCTGTGTTTGTAGTTTTTGTTTTGTTTATTGATTTTAGGATGAGGGAGAGAGAGAGAGGGAAACTTCTATTTTTTGTTCCACTAGCTATGCATTCATTGGTTGATTCTTCTTTTCCCCCTGACCGGGGACCGAACCCTCCACCTTGGCGCACTGGGATGATGCACGCACGACTTACAGTGCGGTGGTCTTCCAGGCATTGTACTCTGCAAGTTATATTCACTGTCTCCTTCAGTGTTCACAGCAGTCTTGTGTGGGATAATTGCTATCCTCGTCTCATGCACAGGGAAACAGGGGGCACCACTAAGTAAGCTCCCAGTAAGCGGCGAGAAGGGACTGGCACTGAGATTGCTTGACTTCAAAGCCCATACTTCCGACCATTCCCTGCCTGTTTCCAGGGCGCGACCAGAGAGCAGAGGTCCATGTGCTTCAGCCGCTTGCCAAGTTAACAGCAAGGCTGGTGGAAGGCAGGTGCTGAGGCATAACGACAAATAAACATAATTTCTCCAGTTGGACCTCCCAGGAAACTTCGACAGAGATGGAGAATTTTTACTCAGGGGAGGACTCTTAATACCCAAGACTTTGAGTGTGGGGAGTAGGGTTAGATGCTAAGATGGATAGCCAACCAGCCTAGGTTAACCAGACTGAGTACACAGGACCCTCTTCCTGAACAAAGTGACGGTGTGCCCACGGGGGCTGTGCCCACTGCCTCCCGGACATCACTGCCCCCTCCCCACCTCCCGCCCCCTCGCTCTCTCACTGCACGGCCCATCTTGCTGTCCTGGGAGCATGTCTGCACCCACCAGTCCCTCTGCCTGTGGACAGCTAGGAGGCTCCTTCCTCTCCTTGATTCAGCTCACTGCTGCCACGTGGCTTCATCAGAGATGCCGTCCCTGTCCCTGTCCACCTAACCTGCAAAACGGCCCCTTCTGTTAGACTTACCCCCTGCTCTACGCTTCTTCACAGCGCTGGTTGCACCAGGCACATACGTTTGTGCAAATCTGCTCTTCCCCTAGAACGAGCCCCGCAAGTACAGGGCCTGTGCCTTATTCACTAGGACAATGCCTGGTACATAGTAGGTGTTCAGTAAATATTTGTTGGATGAAGGGATGAAAGAAGAGTGAGTAAAAGAAATTTCCATGTCCCGTGTTATGAGAACACCTGGACAACATCAGAGAGATCGCTTCTGTTTGGGACAGACTTTAGGTTCACAAAGGGTTTGGGGCTACTTATGTGTTGTGAGCCCTCTGAGGTGGTGGGTACCTCCCAATGAGTAAATGAGTGTCACGTGGGAGGAGTGATAGAAAAAATGAATGGTGTTTCAGAGTCGAATTTTCTTAAAAGGAAAACAAACGTGGAAAGTTCTGTACACGGTGGGAGCAGTGCCTAGCAATGTATGGCCATGGAGAGAAGAGATTCTAAATCACACCCGAGAGGAAGGAGATGCACTGCCTCTGCCTCTGCTGGTGGGCAGCGCAGCTGGAGGGTGGGGTCCTTGACTCGAGACAATCCTGGGTGGCCAAGGACGAAGGGCTGGGATCCACAGGAGGGGTCATCAAAGCCCAGGACCTTGGAGAATGGAACAGGTTTTGACAGGATTTTGTGGCCCTAGGTGGCAGAAGAAACAGCAAAAGAAAACGCATGGTTGACTAATGCACACCTTTTATCCGAGGAACAGGAGCTTGGTCTTGGGAACACCTGCAATGAGTATTGAAAACGTGTCAGCAGGTGCCTGGTAGCCATCATTCAATGGCGGGAAAGTGGAAACGTCAGAGGAGGTGATTCTGGATGAGTCTGGACTCACTGTGGAAAAGGACAAAGCCCAGAAATATTAGTTCCAAAGTCGGGGTGAAATTTAGTGATATAATTAGCAACAGAGTTAGTGACATCAGGACGAGAATCAGGCAGACTTTTATTTACCCATGAACGACACTGATGTTGGGTGGTGACGGTGGGCGGTGACAGTGGGAAAGTGTCTCAGTCAGCGCAGGCTGCAGTAACAAAATCCCGTAAACCGAGCGACTTAAACGACACATTGATTTCTCGCCGTCCTGGAGGTGGGAAGTCCAAGGTGGCAGTGTGCGCACAGTAGGTGTCACCCTGGGGCCTCTTCTTCGGTCTTGCACGCAGCTCCCGGCTTGCCAGGACTCAGGTGATCGTTTTTCTTCCTCTTCTGAGGAGGGCACTGATGCCTTCCTGACGTCTACCTCTAAGTACCTCCCACAGGCCCCGCCTCCTCCTCCCATCACTTGGGGTTAGGGCTCCACTGTGTGAATGTGGGGGCTGGCAGCAGGAACATTCAGTCCACACCTAACAGGGAGGGATCAGAGAGGATGATTGGTTAGTTTGGGCCTGGCATGAGGTACCGCAGAAACAGGCAAACTGGGAGAAAGGTCTGCCCTGGGGCTATGTGGCAGCACAGGTGGCCTGCCCGTGAGGTCACTGAAGCCAGCTGAGTTGCAGACATCTCTGGGGAGCCCATACCTGCCCAGGGACACCTCATCTGGTGGAGAAGGGGATCCTCAGCCGACGTGGAGTCCTGTGGGGCCCACCCTTTCTTGGTGCCAAGGGCTCTGCTGACCCCAAGAGCCGGATCGTGTCACCTTTATCACTTACCTGCAGTTCAGTCCTGACCCTGGGCATCAGAATACTAATTGCAGTTTGGGGCTTCATAATTTTGGGGTCACTTTAGGGAACTGATAAGATACTGGGGAGTAACTTTCACTTCTCGCAGAGCTGCGTCCCCTTAAAAAGCCCGACTAGAGGAGGGTGGGAGCTGGATTTCAGCTCCAGCACGGAATGACCCCGGCCTCCTTCTCAGGATCTCGCGCGGCATTCCCGGAGCTGGCAGGACCCCGAGGGTTGGCCTGAAACCAGGAGCAAAGCTCCTGGGGCTGCCAGAGCCGTTTTTAGTTCCTGCTAGTCTAGATGCTGCCTGCGCTCCCCACGCCGGCTGGGGGAGGGGTGGCTCAGAGGACTGGAACACAGCTCAGGTGTAGCTCCTGCATCACCAGGCAGAGCGTGGACCCGCCGTCAGATCCCGTCACTCCTCCAAGCTTGCTTTCCTTCCTTCTGCAACGGCATTGGGTGGAGATGAAAAGAAGCCGAATGCGGCGTCTGGAGTGCAATACATGCCCAGGAAACGAGCCTTTGCCCGGGCCTCCTCGCCACCCTCCTCCCAGCGGCCACGGCACTCCGGCCCCTGCTCTGATGCAGACTGGAGCTTCAGGGTCGGCTTGCGGTCGCTGCCCAGGGGCTGCTGGCACTGCTCCCTAGTGCAGGGGCACATCGGGACAGCCATGGTTCAGAATACTGCGATCAAGATGTAAATAAAATGAGAATTTTCTAAAATTGCGGTTTGTTAAGTTCTGAAATGGCATGAGAAGAAAAGCTCTTAAACCTTCCCTGGAGGTCTTGAAACTGAAAATGGAGTTGACAAGGAGCGGGTTAAATCTCCAGATGTCGGGGCCTCTTTAATCTTGGCTCCTAGTGACCTGGGGACAGTCCCAAAGGCCCTGTCTGCAAGAGCAACGCTGAGCTTCCAGCGACTGTGGGCAGAACCAGCCCTCCAGGCCGAGATCTGTAGGGCTCACGTGCACCACGGGCCGGCGTAGTGAGTTGTGAGGCAGCACGAAAAACCTTCCATCTGCCTCAGTTTCCCTGCGTCGGGACTTCCAGAGTCCCGCTAAGGGAACGGCGGGCTGGGCCGGTCTGTTCTGAACTAGGTGCCTGTAGAAACGGTCCCATGAAAAACATGCTCCGATGACGGAGGAGACCCAGCGTGGGGAGAACTCAGGGCGCAGCGTGCGGGGGCTGTGGGGCGGTTCGTCTGGGACCGTGTGGCTTTGTTCGCCAGTCTCCCCCTGCCCCCCGCCCCCCATCAATGCGATAAAAAGGGGGAAAACGATTCTTTCCCTCCCTTGCAGGATATAAAATCGGCGATAAAGAAAAAACACTTCCCAAATTGCGACTAAAAATATAGAAATATCATCCACTAAACTATTTTATATTATGACTAATGACATCTTAAAATAGAGTGTTATGGGAAACACAATGTTTATTGAATATAAATATTCCAATAAAACAATAGTAAGATGACAAATTTCAGTAGCAAAAAGCAAACTATTACATATAAAATGTATTTACAAAAAAGGAGCATTTTAATAAACATTACAAAACCAATAGATATCAAGTATTGGATACTTATGAAACTTCTAAGTAAATAAAATGTGTTTTCTATTTTATGAACTATAATTTCGTGGTTGTGAAAATGCAGACTTGTTAATCCCTATAGCTTAAGTCTACCATAAGAATTAGACATTGAACATAAACTTTGAACTGTACCTAAATTATATTTTCTCAATGAAAATTATATTTTAGTTCTCATCCTATCATTCTATGTTCTTTCCAGTCAAAATGATTTTTCTTATTACAATTGTTCACTAGAAAAAACTAGAATATCATACATAAACTAAACTAACCCAAACAGTCGAATTTAAAAAATACTGTAAGTAAAACATTCTCATAGCTTGTAGTAAGTTTTAGTAGTTTTCTTATAAAAATTATCTCAACTTTTATAATTATAAACTATGTCAAAAATATCAGAATACTAAACATAATATTACACCCATATATTCACCACCAATTAAACCACTGGCTGTATTTGCCCCAGTTCTCCCTTGTCAGACAGGAGAAGGTTCTCACAGTCTGAGCAGTTCTTACTCAGTGCTATTCTTGCTAAATTTTAAAATGTAGTGCAGTATTTTGCTGATGCAGCTATAAACAGGATACATAAGAGGGGAGACCCCCAAAACTGGAATTATCTTCTGGAGGGTTGACCCATTGTAGTACAGACTTTCCCCACTAGGTGAGTGTTCTAGGAACCCATCTGTATCAGTGCGCCAGCTGGAGTTGTTGTGAGAGGCTGCATTCTGCTTCAGCGAATTTTTTTGAAGTCTCTTTCAATGTGTTTGCCCATTTCATGATGGGTGATTTATGAGTACACCTGCCCACACCACACTGAGTGTTCAGCAGTTTCTGACCCTGAACAGCATGACCCCTGATCTCACCCCTGACAATGTTTTTTGTTTCCTAGGCTGAAAAAAGTTTTCAAGGGAAATGTTTCATGGATGTGGAAGAGGTGAAACAAAAAATGGTAGAAGCTCTAAGAGGCATCAAAACTGATGAGCTGAAAAACTGTTTTGAAAGGTGGAAAAATACGCCTCAATAGGAGCATTGTATCAAATGGAGAGTGTTTTGAAGGTGACTGAAGCTTAAACATGTAAGAGTAATATACAATGTTTTATAAATAAATTTCAGGGTTTTTGCCCCCTCCCTTTGTATAATTGTCCAAACAGTGTATATAAGCAATGGTTAAGTTCCCTTCCAGACACAGAGCTTTGGGTGCTAATCCTGTCTCCTTTACCTGCCACAAGTAAATAAAACTCCCTTTGACAACCATGTCTTGTTCTTGAATAGGGGACCCCAAATGGTGAACCCCTTGAGTGAATGCCTTGGGTTTGGTAACACTTTTAAAAACAAATATTATGGGCCCTGGCTGAGTAGCTTGGTTGTTTAGAGTGTCTTCTCGATGCACCAAGGTTGTGGGTTGCTGATTTGGTTGTGGGTCAGGGCACATACAAGAATCAACCAGTGAACGCACACATAAAGGTACAATAAATTGGTGTTTCTCTCTATCCCTTCCTTCCTCTCTCTAAAAAAAGTCAACAGAAAATCATAAAACAAATATTATGCATCATTCTCAATGTGTTTTTATACTTTTAATGCAGATTAGAGATCTATAAACCTTATAGTAAAAGCTTTTTGTGTTTTAAAGAACACACAAATGGTATATTTTGTGAACTTCCTTTGCTCTAAGTCTATTTGCCATCAGCCTGAATATGGGGAGTAATAGTCACTGAGTACCTAGGCCACTTAGCGAATATCACTACATTGAGACAATTAAAGATAAAAGAAATGTAACTCATTAGAAAAGTTTACAGCCTAGTTAAAAATGCCAAAATTAAAAAACTGGTAAGATTTTATATTTTACCTGCCATGTGGGTAGAATGGAGTAATTCCCACACAGAATGTGTGTTTAGATAAGAAACTATGAATAGCACTGTATAAAATACTTGAAAAGGTCAATTGGGTATGTCCCGAGTTTGGAAGATCAAAGAATTTCACATAAGCAGTGAAATTCTTGCCAGTTTTAGAAGACCATCACCGTCTGGGGAGTTGGGCGCTTTCAGAGGCGCCCAGGATAATAAGGCCGGCGGCAGTGGCAGTGGCGTAGGAACTGGGTAGGGCTGGATGGGTGCACGTACACGGCTCAGGCACTCAGCTAAGATGACCTGCGTAAGACAGAGCAGAGCACTAGAAAGTCTGACCAGGAGGGAGGGTATTTACAGACTTGTACTTTATGGTGTTCCTGCTACTGGAATATGCAAAATATGGGAATATGCAAATTAGCTCAGTCAGTGTAAAGTTAACGAAAGCCAAAAATGAAATGAAAACTGCTTGTAATTTACTGGTAGATTTTAATATCTAATTAGGTGCTGGAAAATGTGTAAGGTAGGTAAGCTGGTGCATCTCCTTCATTTCAGTTTCTGCATCTTGCTAGGACCGGCATTGGAACATTGACTTTGTATAGACTTATTTCTCCGTATCTTAAATGAAACAGAGAAAAATGTTTTCCTGTCCGGGTTATCTCGGACCTGCCTTGTCCTAGTCACCACCGTCCGTTAAATGGCGATCGGGTGGCCGCGGCGTGGAGGGTTGCGAGCGCTCCATGTTGAAATCCGTGATGGAATGCTCGAATTTCTTCAGAAATAACTGGCTTGATAGTGAGGACAATGGGTTCCAGAGTCTGAGCTGAGAGCTCTGTCAGTGAGTCAAGGCACAGGTATTCTCCCTTCCTTAATTGCAATTGTTTATTGAGTTGCGGTTTGCACCTCCGCTTGCGAGTATTCGCTCTGGCCTGCCTCGCACCCGCGTCGGGCACAGGCCCTCACCGGGTGTTTGCTGAGCGATCCGTCGACGGCCAGTGCACCATGCACGATGTACGGTTCATCCTGCCACCCAGAAACTAGGTGCTGAAGAATTCTCACGTGGGTAGGGGAGTAGAGGCAATCCAAGCATAAAAAACTGTGTTGGGTAACCTCGACTTGAAGATTAGCCGCTCCGTGCACCGGATGAAAGACCACTGTCGCGTGCATCTCTCAGTGCAAGTGCCTGTTCCTGTCGCAGCCCCTTCAGGAAGAGAGACGCCGAGCTCGGTCCGGGTCTGAGGGCCCAGGGTCAGGTGAATGGCTTGAGGTCCAGAGGCGCAGGTGGAGCTGCGCGCGCCGGTGCGTCCCGGCCCGATACCCCGCGCGACCAGTACGCGGCGCTGGCCCGGGATTGGGCGGTGGGGAGCGGCTGCGGATCACCTGCCACCAAGGGGCCGGCTCTCCCACCGCCCCCGCTCCGCCCCCGCGCGCCAACCCGCCTCCGGCCCAGCACACTCTCTGACCCGGGGGAGCCTGCGGAGCATTTGCCGCTGCAGGAGCGCCGGGTGCGGATCCCCGCGCCCCCCTCCGCTCAGCGCAGGGAGGCCCCGCCCGCCGCCGCTGCCGCCGCCTCCGTAGTGCAGCAGGGCCGCCTGCGCTCGGCACCCGGCGCCCGGCCCCTCCACCCGGGTGTGGGCAGCGGCGGCCGCAGCGGCAGCAGGAGCATCAGCCGGAGCAGCGCGCGGGGCACCGGGCAAGCAGGAGGGAGCCATGGCCGATGCGGGCGAGGGCGAGGACGAGATCCAGTTTTTGCGGACTGTAAGCGCGCCGCGCGTATCCTCGGGGAGGAACGCAGGGCAGCCCCAGGGGGGTCTGGATGGGGGGGCCTACGAAGGGGGCGCATCCGGGGGCAGGCCTTCCCGTCGGTGCAGGTGTGCGTGCTGGGCGAGAGAGGCAGCCTGCGTGTCCGCGCGTGTGGACAGCGAGGCACGGAGCAAGGCGGGCGGGGGCGCACGGGCTCAGTCCGGGGCACCGAGGACGGCGTCGCGGAGCAGCCGCGCGAGGGAGCAGGAGGGACCGGCAGGCAGACTAGGGGACCTTACTGGTAGCCGGGGGCGGGCAAGCCCTGCGGCCGTGGGCGCGGGGCCAGGGGTCTCGGGCTGTCGGTCTGGCCCCGCGCTCTCACACACCCGGGATTCGCCTTCTTGGCGCAGCAAGCGCCGCGGCCCTCGAGAGGGGTGCAGAACGCTGCCGGAGGTTCCCCCCAGTCCAGGGGATGCAAGGGGACAGGGTCACCTGCGCGATCCCCGCGGTCCCGGGCAGGGCGGCGGTGTTGTGACCGCTGCGCTGGCACCGCTTGCGGAACGTGCGAGGGCCGGGTGCGGAGGCGGGGGCCTCGCGGACGTGTCGTTGCCTAAACGCTGCTTCTCGATGCCGGGCGCAGCAGTGTGTGTGTGCGTGCGTGTGTGCGCGAGGGCAGGGGGCTGCCCGGAATTTGCACAGCGGCGGCCACTGGGAAAGGTGGGCTCCTCACTAGGACCGTGTTTTCTCCGTAAACGCCTCTTGGCACCGCTCTGTCCTCGTCGCTCCGCGCTCGCCGCAGAGTCTTCCCGGCGGGCGGAGACACTGCTCGTTTCAGCAGGGACCGACAGCCTCTCCCTCGGTGCAGAGAATAACCTAGTTAGCGGTTGCTCGCCTTTCCCTCTACTCCAGCCTCCTCTCCGAAGGCTAGTTCCCGCGACAGGGCCCCTTCAGCGCCTTCCAGGACCGCAGCTTCTGCTGCTCTCTCTTTCCTCCACGGGGAAAAGAGATGCCAACTCCCAGTTCCAGGCACCTCCACAATCACAGAAAGTCACAGAGGTGTTTAGATTTTGAAACATGAGCCGTACAGTAACTTTTAGGCGTGAAAATAGTCTGGATGAATTTGGGTGCTAAGCAACCGAAAACGGTCCATTTGCCCAAGAACATTGTAAGTCACTGTTTTTTCCTCTCCTATTTTTTTTGAGGGGGGGGGCACTCGTTTTTGTATTAAGCGGGGAGAAGCCTTTGGGAAGGATGGAATCCAGGGTACACGTCAGAAGCCGAACGCCTTGAGCTCATGGCTGCCTGCCACGCACCGTTACAGATGCGTTTGGAGGCGGTGCTGACCCAGGGCTAGGCTGGGCAGACCCTGTCTGCCGAAGCCTTGCTCGTGGGGAGGATGTGAAGCCTACTAGTAATACAGTTTATTTTATTTTATGTAGTGGAAAACTGCCTATAAGGTTTTTTAAAAATATTAAAAGACACATGAAAAGATGTTTCTTAGAACTACGAGATCTTTTATTCAGGTGGCAAAGTATGTAGTTACTGCGTAATTTTTAAATTAATTTTCCCCAAACTCCGTAGGGTTAGCAGTAGCTAGAATATTTGGAAGGCTTCCTGCTCTCAAGGGCTTCCTGCAGGCGTAGACGTAAGCCACACTCAGGGAGGCCGTGTTCTCAGAATACCTAATGGGCATGGAGGTTGTGCTGCCGATTTGGCTTCTGCACATATAAAGTAATGTTAAGTCCGTGCAGCAGACAGCTGCCCGTCAGCTGCACCCACACCTCTGATAAGGGGGTGCTGGGTCGAGACATGGCAGCCGGAGGCTGGGCTGGTTCTTCTCAGAAAGCACAGCAGGTCGTTGGGCTGGTGATAAGTGACCTTGAGAGAGGTAGTAGCCCAGGGAAGCCGGGGGCTTTTTGGGGACAACATGAACACCTACCAGGAAAACGTGCCTTTCCTCCACACCTGACACTTTTAATGTGGAAATTCTCAGGTCCTCCTCCAACTCCTCTGCCCTCGCTCCCTGCCGTCCTGGTCTCTGGATCCGAGAGTGTTCGTGGTTGGGAAATGGTCGTGGTTCGTGAGACAGAGCCTGCAGAGCCTGCAGTAAACCTGTGTTTCCCGGGGCGTTTATTTCTCTGTTGCCTGCGGTCTTGTCCGTGGAGTTCTTTCTTTCTTTCTTTTTAAAAGCAGATTGCCTAGGGAGTATCAACAACCTGTATATTAGATAAAATGGCTGTAGATTATCAATGAAGCTATTGTGCTTAAAAAAAGAAAATCAGTTACTTTTTAAGGGGCAGTAATTGTGAACAGACATTTCATATGTTCTAAATGCCTGCTCACCATTACTGTCCCTTAATGATCTTAAGTATTATCTTGGATTTTATTTGAGCACTACAGTTCACTGAGGCATTTTGGCCCATGGTCATTGTTTTATTTTTAAATTCCGAAATAGAGATTTATTTATTAAGATTTATCTGGTTTATGTATAAAAATCAGAAGTTCTTCCTCACTGAGTTTTTTTAAAGATTTTATTTATTTATTTTTAGACAGAGGGGAAGGGAGGGAGAAAGAGAGGGAGAGAAGCATCAATGTGTGGTTGCCTCTTGTGCGCCCCCTCCTGGGGACCTGGCCTGCAAGCCATGCATGGGTCCTGACTGGGAATCGAACTGGCGACACTTTGGTTCACAGGCCCGTGCTCCACTGAGCCACACCAGCTAGGGCACTCACTTGTTTTTTTTTTTTCACACACATCAGTTCTTTGGGGGTTCCTCTATTCACCCCAACACTTTAAAAGCTACAGCTCTTTCTAGTGCCAGGAAGGACAGGTAAGGCAGTGAGGTGGTTCCTGGTCTCCCCGTGAGAGAACACATATGGTAGATAGTTTCTGAGGTTAGACAAGCTGTCCCTGAAGAAAATAATTATGCAGAAGAATGCAAATTCAGCCATCTCTGAGCAATTATTTGTGCCTGACAGCCTTAAATTAAAGGCCCCTTGGTCACGGTCACCACAGGCTTGCTGGTTGCTTTTGGCTATACCACCCTGTCTGGGGGGAGCCGGTAAGGAGGGGCAGCATATGTAGGGATGGTGCTGCCAGCCGGGCTGCACAGCTGCAGGCCAGCACCCACCACTTTGAGATGTTTTTTTTTTAAGGCCCCACAGTGGGGTCCTGTGTGATTTCAAATCAAACACCTCGTGGTCCTTAACATGCCCGAGACGTCGTCGATCCAGATCCGTAGAAGGACGTGTGCTTATTTTAATGTGGGGTGGGTGACAGAGCTCCCCAGAGTTACGCTCTGCGTGGGGGACAGACGCAAACCCTGGGGCTTGGTTTATTAGCAACATTACTTGATTTTCCCACTGACATGAGGGTACAGTCAGGCTGTGCTGTCGCGGAATTCCAAGGTGATTCTGAAGTAGGATTGTCTCATATTGCTGCATTAATATAGACCCCAAAGCTGCCTTTTAAAAACCGAGGGCAGTCCCCTGCAGACCCTGGCCAGACTATGGGCCTCTGTGGGGAGCGCAGGCCAGCGGCGCCCTGCCAGCTTGATTCCCAGTGATTCGGGTTTGTCTGTTTCTGCAACTGGCTGTGTGCAGCACCGTGGGTGGCCGGGCGTGCCTGCCGCTGGGCACCCTGCACCGTGTACGGGAGCTCCCCTTCATCTGGTGTGTAGCTCGTAGGTGACGTCAACGGTGGCTGTGCCGTGACCAGGACAAGGCGGCCCTTCTCCAGGCACTACTCCTCCTCGTCACATCCTGGCCTCTGAGGAGCCTGTCCAGGAGGCCGGACTCACAGGGCACTGTGCACCTTGCCGCCTGGAACATCTGCAGCCCCGATGCTCCCCGAGGGCCACCTCCTAGGCCTTGGTGGCATGGACGCAGGTGAGGTTGGGTGATTCTTGTCCTGCTCCCCACCACTGACGCTCTGGAGGAAGACCTGGTGAAACGGAGGCCTTTTTTCAGCCACATCAGTGCCAGTGTGGCCCCCACTTCAGGCCGCTCTGCTCCGTACGTTTTCTTCTCTGCCTCCAGGGTGTTCTGCAGGGTCCAGAATTTGGCCAGGTCGGTGTCGGACACAGCTTTGATTGTTGTAATGTTGCCACTATGTCCCCCTTGGTGGGTGGAAACAGTGAGGCCCCAGAGCAGTGGAAGAAGGGCAGCTGGTGGGATGCCACCCCGAGGAAGGGCCAGGCCTCGATCTGCTTGTCTGCAGGCAGGGCCTTCGGCAGGTGCCTGGCCAGCAGCGCCATTTCGGAGTCGAGGCCTGTGATGATGCCCCTGGCTGGCACCACGGGAGTCCACCCCCGATCCCCCATCTGCCATTAGTGCTGGGGCTGGCACTGCCGCCTGCCGCAGACTCTGGGGACTCCAGAGTCCCCTGAGCATTGTTAATGGCTGTGTGCATGAGTTACGTGCACTGCTGCGAATCGATTCTTTGTTTGTGAAGGGGAGTTGAGCCTGGGCGCCATCTCTTTTCCCGTATGTAGTTCTGAGTTGGCTGATGTTCCTTTCACGCGGTACTGCAGAAGAACGCTGGCTCATCTTTGAGTCAGTGGCTTCCCCACCGGCTGGAGGCGTGCACACTCTCCAGGGAAATTGAGAGCATGTTCACGGACACTCTGGGAGTGCTGGGACAGCTCGAAGAGTGCCGTCGCGAAGTGCGCCCTCAGTCCATAAGGGTTTATTTACTGTCACGTCCAAGCACACCCATGATTTGGAAGGAGCATGGCAATGGACTGTGATGTGCTGTTTGAACACATGGCTATTTTTAGTTACGCTCCTCTTTTCCCCCCAAGCTGTCTTAATGAATACGTAGAAGGAATTCCTCCACTTTAAGAAAAGCATGATGTACGATGACCTTGGCAAAGGCCTGGTTTCCCTAAGACCCGGCCTTTCTTTCGCTGCTGTGGGCGCAGTGGACTCGCTCTTGGGGTGCGCTGGTCTGTGGTTTGTGTTTCTGTGTGGATTGAGATGTAAAACAGGCTAGGCTGCAGAGCTCCTTCCCGGGGGAATGCTTTTTAGCTTTCCTCTGCAGGATTAGCTGTCTGACAGCACAGGTTTTCTCAGTGCTTACGC
>PVKM010024177.1:0-20689 GCA_004027735.1 Carollia perspicillata
ATATACTGTGTTCATGGATTGGAAGAATTAACATCATCAAAATGTCCATACTACCAAAAGCAATTTACAGATTGAATGCAATACCTATTAAAGTACCAATGGCTTATTTCACAGACATAGAGCAAACCTTCAAAACTTTATATGGAACCATAAACGACCCTGAATAGCTGCTGCACTTTTGAAAAAGAAGAGCAAAGTAGGAGGGATCACAATAGCTGATACCAAACAGTATTATAAGGCCACTGTAATCAAAACAGCTTGGTACTGGCATAAAACAGGCACATAGACCAATGGAACAGAATAGAGAACCCAGAAACAAACCTAAGTCTCTATGGTCAATTAATATTTGACAAAGGGGGCAGCAACATAAAATGGAATAAAGATAGCCTCTTCGACAAATGGTATTGGGAGAACTGGACAGCTATGTGCAAAAAAATGAAACTCGAGCACCAACTTACACCATACACAAAAATAAATTCAAGGTGGATAAAAGACTTAGATATAAGCCGGGACACCATTAAAGTCATAGAGGAGAACACAGCCAGGAAAATCTCAGATATTTCACACAGCAACATTTTTACTGATTTGTCCCCTAGAATAAGGGACATAAAGGAAAAAATAAACAAATGGGATCTCATCAAAATAAAAAGTGTCTGCACAGCCAAGAAAACAGCATTATAATAAAAAGAGAACCAACCATATGGGAAAACATAGTTTCCAATGATACCTCAGACAAGGGTTTAATCTCCAAAATATATAAAGAACTTGCACAAATCCACTCTAAGAAGACAAGCAATCCAATTAAAAAATGGTCAAAGGACTTGAATAGATGCTTCTCCAAAGAGGACATACAGAGGATCCAGAAACACATGAAAAGATGCTCAGCATCACTAGCTATCAGAGAGATGCAAATTAAAACTACAATGAGATACCACTTCACACTGGTGAGAATAGCCATCATAAACAAAGCAACAAAGAACAAGTGTTGGAGAGGATGTGGAGAAAAGGGGACACTAGTACACTGTTGGTGGGAACACAGACTGGTACAACCACTATGGAAAACAGTATGGAATTTTCTCAGAAAACTAAAAATGGAACTGCCTTTTGACCCAGCAATTGCACTGCTAGGATTATACCCTAAGAACCCAGAAACACCAATCCAAAAGAACCTATGAACCCCAATGTTCATAGCAGCACAATTTACAATAGCCAAGTGTTAGAAGCAACCTAGGTGCCCATCAGTCAATGAATGGATCAAAAAACTATGGTACATATACACAATGGAATTCTATGCGGCAGAAAGAAAGAAGGAGCTCCTACCCTATGCAACAGCATGGAAGGAACTGGAAAGCATTATGCTAAGTGAAATAAGTCAGGAGGTAAAAGACAAATACCATATGATCTCACCTTTAACAGGAACCTAAGCAACAAAACAAACAAGCAAGCAAAATACAGTCAAAGACACTGAAATAGAAAACAGGATGACAGTAACCAGAGGGGAGAGGGGAGGGAATTTCAGGGAAAAAGGGAGGGGATTATAGGAACAAGTATTAAGGACACATGGACAAAAACTAAGCGGGGTGGAAATGGGAGGGAGGTGGGGAGCATGGGGGGGTGGACTGGGATGGGAGTAAAAGACAGAAAACTGTACTTGAACAACAATTAAAATAAAAAAATTAATAAAATTTATCTCAAAGAAAAAAAACAGTTTCCACCATTTTAATACTTTGACGTTAACATTGAATATGCTCCATGTCTCCTTTTTTTGGTCTCTTCTCACTATGTAACTGGTTAAACTAGACTACAAAGCACTATCCACAGTAAAACTGTACTCAATTCATTAGTTTTACAAGTATTTGAGTGTGTCATATATTCTAAGTACTGTCCAAGGTGCTGGGGATAAAGCAGTGAAGAAAACAAAGTTCCTGCTTACACTGTAATAAACATTCCCTCCCCCGCCTCCATTCTGGGCTTCACGTCATCCTGTGCCTGACCCCAATGATCCTGGCATTACTCACTCTGTACATGCAGCTCCGTGGCCTTGTTCACCAAGGACATTAAATCACAGGTTGTTTGCACAGCAGTTCGGAACCGATCTAGCCCTCCCTTCTGTGAAGTAGGGGCTGGTTTAGGATGGGGAGCAGTGTGTGCCAAAAGGTGATCTAAATAACGAGCAACTTCATCACCAGAGTGAGCTGCAAGGTTAGTAAGGGGTGAAAAGAAAAAAAATGAACATTTTAGTACTTCACAATCTAACCCATCAACAGAATGACTGGATCCTGTGCCCACAACATAGCACTAGAAGTAGACTGTTTTAGCTCAAGTATGTAGTCATTATATAATCTCCTAGCTTTCCCATTTAAAAACTATGGTCTTTTACCAGGACTCACTTATTCTTCAATTTTTCTGAGACAGTACAAGGGCCACTGGAAGCAGTATGAGGTTAATATAGGACAAACGGTGCAAGCATTTCATATGCAAGCACATGATGATAATGGTGGTGATGGTGATGGTGGATGAGGAGCAGAATAGGTCCCTTTGAGTCTAATTGGTACAATGAGACTTTTGTGGGGAAGGGCAAAAATCTTCCACTAAACATTGAACCTAGCTAAAAACAGACAGATTCCACAAATGGCAAACTACAACTGCTAACAAAAAAAAAAAAAAAAAAAAACTTCCACGTGGCATCGGTGTTGAAAGGACTACTGGCCACACATTCATCTTTTTAGTTACCTCATTCATTTATTCACCAAATATATTTATTGCCTGCTATGTACCATGTGGTGTACTAGGTGCTGAAGTTTCAGGGCTCATGAAGAAGACAGATATGGTCCCTATCCTTTTGGGCTCCCCATCTTCCACATACCTTCTATAACATTATCTCTGGCTATGGATAATGGAAACAAACATACATATACCCTGTGGGTGTATAACATTTCAGACTTTACATGAACATTCACAGTGTTTATAATTGGAAAATAATAGTCTTTGGATCAATACTGAAGTCCACTAGGTTAGTCATGCATCATCTAGTTTTGGATCACCTTTGGTGATCTCTTAAGATATCTTTCTGTGTTCTGATGTGACTAATGGGAACTGGAAAAACTGTAAGAATGGAACTCAAACTCAGTGACATCCTATGACAAATATTATAACCTTGAATACAATCTAGATTATTGGATAATTACAAAGAATATGGACTTGAAACTAATATAACTAATATAATATAATATTGTATACCAACTGTACTTCAAAAAATATGTAGAGAAGTGCTCTCCACATGGAAGGTCTGGCAAACAATAGATACGTCCATTGTAAAACCACTGATGAGTAAGTCCAGAGAGGAAAACCTGACTCAGAATGTATAGTATCAAATTCAGTAATATTGGGCTGGCCAAAAAGTCCGTTTAGTTTTTTCTGTAAAATAAAAGGAACATTTCTCATTTTCACCAATAACTTTGTTAATTTGGATAGTTTGAGTATGTCAGCTATCTCTCAAATGGTAGAACATTGACTGTTCCCAACTACTATCTCAATTTGATTGCTATCAACTTCAACTAGTCTACCTGACCGTGGAGCATCATCTAGCAAGAAACCTCTAGTACAAAATTTTGCAAACCACTTTTGACATGTTCAGTCAGTCACAGCACCTTTTCCATACACTGGACAAATCTTTTTTTGCATCTCAGTTGTGTTTTTACCTTTCTTGAAATAATAAAGCACAACATGCCAAAAACTTGCATATTTTCTTCTCTCTTCAATATTAAAATGGCTACACAAAAATTCACCAATTTTGGTAAGTTTTTTAAGTGCACACGCAGATATGACAACTGTCACAATACAATCTAACAAAATTGTTTTGAATGAACTTAACGACAACTGAGCACTATTAGAACCAACTTACTGAAAAAAAAAAACTCAAACGTTTTGGCCAACCCAATACATATCATTAGAAACATATATTTTAGAAATTAATCTAACAGAAAGAGTGCTACAGATGGAAATTATAATTACCCATGGAATAGCCAACAACCTCAATAAATGATCGTTCTTGTCTGGTTTTCAAAATAGTTCAGCTTGTGCCACAGTAGATATCATGACTTTCGTTATTATTGAGAATAGGAAGTAATCTTATATCTAATGCAGTTTTCCAACAATGAAATTCATACCATTTTAGATCTTACAAAAACAAATACAGAATGAATTAACTGGTTCTTAGGTGAGTAAATGTTGAGCCCAAATAAGAAAATAGTCCTTCTGACTTCTAACATGTTGGTCTATTGTATATGAGATTATACTTGCTATCAAGGAAAACTAATTTATTTTTTCTTTTATCCAACAAACCACTCTTAAGATAAAGAGATTGGCTGCCTTAATATAGAGAGCAACAGTTAAATGCCCAGGAAATGCAAGCAGGCAAATCACGTTTTAGATAGCCAGAAGAATAATTTGCTCCTATTGCCCTGTTTTCTTTGGGTCTCAAGCACTGTAATTCTTTACCTGACTAAGTCAGTGTTTTAACACTTTAGGGTACTCCTCAGCCATTTAAAATATATGTCCCCATGATGTTTCTCACTACATCATCTTAGTATTCCTAATGGCCAATCACTTTGTTGTGCTTTGTTTGTGTAGTTTGTAATATAAAAGCAATGCACATACCAAATAGGTTTTTTCCAAACTATGCAGTTCTCCCAGGAGATTCTGAAGTGACCATACAATATTATAAATAAAAAGCACTATAAGTCCTGGCTGGTGTGGCTCAGTAGATTGAGTGCCGACCTGTGAAGCAAAGGGTTGCCAGTTCAATTCCCAGTCAGGGCATATGCCTGGGTTGCAGGCCAGGTCCCCAGTAGGGGGCACGTGAGAGGCAACCACACATTAATGTTTCTTTCCCTCTCTTTCTCCCTGCTTTCCCCTCTCTCTAAAAATAAGTAAATAAAACCTTTTTTAAAAAGCACTCTCACTTAATTTCATATTTATGTTTTAATGTCATAAAGCAGGAGTGTATAATTTTTCCACTATATACTTCATTAAATCTCTTTCACTCTTCACTGTTTCCTGTCATTTTGAAATCACTAGCCATTTTATATACCCAGCAGAGAACTCTTCCTAACCTTACTTAGTAAGGGACAGTCAACTTTATATTCCACAATCACAGCAGGGATATTAGTCCAAATACCAAAGGTAAGTAGAAGGATGAAAAATGAAGCCAAACAAAAGTTACATGTATTAAATAGGAGTGAGACTGCTGGCAATGAGAAATATTAAGGAGGATACTCAACAATGCTTTGTATTCTTGTCCAGCAAGGCCAGTGCTTTTATGAAGCCTCCTTACCATTACTGGTTGAATCATAGTTATTCATCCAGTCACAAGATTCTAGCTCGCTATAGTCGTCATCATAATCTTCACTGTACAGCTTACTGTCAGGTCCAGGGTCCATGAAGCTCAACTGTGTGCAGCAAGATGTTGTCAAAAACTCCGACAATTTACCTGTTTGAACCCTGACAGTGAGAGTATAAATACAAAACAGGAAATCAGAGAAAATGCTTTTAAAACAACACAATTTAGTGAAAAAGGATACCCAGAATGTTTTATTGGGGGATTACTAATGTTCATACAGTAGTATAAATTTTATAAATGTAAAATTTTACTACACTCCTAGGCATGATGTATTATAGGTTAGGGTACCATGTTAATAAAAACTATAATTATGGGTTTGCAATCCACCAGCAGATAAGTTTTGCTTTCTTTCACTGCTATGTTGTCATGTTGATAACTATGCCAAACACTGGCCAGAATTTCCATTGGTTACCAGAGGAGCTAGGACAGAATGAATAAAAATCATCACAAATCCATCACATCATTTAAATAATACTCAAAAAGATCATTCTGAAAATAAAAGATGGTACATTACAATGTTAAAAATTATAGTAGATTGTAAGCCATATCCTCCCCTACATATAAAGCCAATTGCAAATCCCAAAGGGAAAGTCAATGGTACTGATTTTCTAAAGAAGCTGGCTTGAAGAGGCTTCCAATGGCCAGATCCTGTATAATTTGAACACTGAAATAAATAATGACAGGAATGGAGCATGACATAAAAAATAAAATAAAAACCCATGAATCCATGCTGACACTAAAACTATAAAATAAAAGGGGGTATGAGAAAGCTGTATTTTAAACAGAAAGGTTCCAAATGTTAAATGCACACAGAATGACAGAAACACAGAATCATCATTTTACGATTCCACAAATAATAAATGATTCATCAGTGGAAGCTAACACTGTTTAGTGAAAAGACTATTGGACAAAGGATATGGAAAAACCTGACAGCTGCCTCTTTAACAAAATTGAGAGACATTCTGCAAAATAACTGGCCTTCCTTCTTCAAAACTGTAATAAAAACTGTCATGAAAGATTAAAAAAAAGACTGCAGAATTGTTATAGATTAAAGGACATCAAGGAGATATAAAAACTAAATGCCAATGTGTGATCTTTCGTTGGATCCTGGAGTGAGAAAAAAAGCTATGGGAAACCATTATTGGGACAAATGAGTAATTTTGAATATGAGCTCTATATCAGACAATATTGTATTGTATCAGTAATAAATTTTCTGAGTATGATGATTATATTGCAGTTATATATGAGAATACTCTGGTTCTTAAAAGACAGAAACTCAAGTATTTAGGCTAGAAGGGTGATGATGTTTCTGCTAACCCTAACATAGTTCAGCAAAAAAAGATGTGTGTGTGTTTCTGCAGGGGTACATATATGTAATAGAGAAAGCAGGGTAGGGAGGAGTAGAAGGAAGGAAAGGAAGAGAAAGATTTTTCAATGAGATTTATGTTAGCTTACAATTTTTCAAAATAAAAACTTAGAAAAATAGAAAAGAAAAGCAGCCAGAAATGAAAAGTCCAGTAACCTTTTTTAAAAGAATAAGTTTTCTTGTCCACTGAATTGTTAAGAACTAGGCAGAGATCAGGGTGAGGAAAAATTCTAATGCTTCTCTATAAATTAAATTCCTTCATTCAATCTATCAAACACGAGCTTCTCTGAATAGGATGAGATTATCATTAAAGGTACACAGAAAGAATATCATGCTTAGTGAAGTAAGTCAGACAGAAAAAGTTAAGAACCATGTGATTTCACTCATATGTGAGATACAAAACTGAAATCAACACATGAACAAACAAGAAAAACAAACAAAACAAAAACTCATAGATATAGACAACAGTATGGTGGTTACCAAAGGGGAAGGTGGGGAGGTAGTAAAGGGTAAAGGGGACCAAAATATATGATGATGGAAGAAGATTTGACTTTGGGTGGTATGCACATAAGCAATACACAGATCATGTATCATAAAAATGTACATCTGACTGTATGATCTTATTAACCAATGACATTCCAATAAGTTTAATATAAAAAGATTCATCTATGGCCCTGGCTGGTGTGGCTCAGTGGATTGAGCGCTGGCCTGCAAACCAGAGGGTCACTCGTTTGATTCCAAGTCAGGACACATGCCTGGGTTGCACTCTAGGTCCCCAGCAGGGGGTGTGAGAGAGGTAACTGATCAATGTATCTCTCACACATCAGTGTTTCTCTCCCTCTCTTGCTCTCTCCCCCTCTCTAAAAATAAATAAAGTCTTTTTAAAACCATTAATCTGTGAAACATAAAATATACATAGAAAGGCATAACAAGTCTACAAGTACTATACCCAGCTTACAAATTTGATTTCATTTCACTAAAGAGAATGTAGAGGTCACTTACCTTGCCCCACCAAAATAGCCATCCTGCATTTTTCGGAGTGCTGCCAGGATACTTGAATTTAGGCTGGTTCCGTCTTCATCTTGAAGAAAAATTTAAACAATCTTTGTGATTTTAACTTTTAAATAAGGGAAATCTTTCAATTATTTCAAACCAACAGTCTGACAAGGAAGATACAAATGAGATACTCCTCATTGACTACCCTGTATTTTAACAATTCATCTGAAAGCCAACAATACTGCAGAATGGGCAAATGGTTAAAAGATGATGACCAACTGAGTTCCTCAAAGACAGTATCTCATTTATCATAAATACTTAGCACAGAGCCTAAGGGCGGAACACTTGACTACTGAATATTGACAATAATAACAGCAACCATTTGTTGAATATTACATGCCAAGCACTGTCTTAAATATTTCATATAATATGTCATCTAATGAGCCTTGGTTTATTTGTATAGGTATAAAAATATTTAGAAAGCTAAAAATTATCTGACTTTATGTGAAGGAAACCATACTACACATATTCTTTCATAATCCACTTTTTCTAACTTATTTATCATTTGTAAAAGCTAAAAATGATTCCATGGCAGACATTTAGACTGCTTTTGTATTACAAGCAACACAGTGATGAGGATCATTGTACTACATCTATATGCACTTATTCTATTATCTCCTTAGGGGAAATTCTCACAAGTAGAACTGGACAACAGAACACTTACAGGAATTTTTATAGGGATTGCCAAATTACCCACTGAAAAAACTGAGTCAATTATATTTCCATCATCAGTATAGAAAGTGACATTTTCCCTATACCTTTAACAATAATAGACATTAATAATATTTTTAATCTTTGTTTATCTGTTAAAAAAGGCACCCTTTTAATTTATTACTAGTAAGATTGAACATGTTTTCATGTGTATACTGGCCATTTCTATTTCTTTTATGAATTGCCTGTTTATGTCCTTTCCCCATGTTTCTATTAAGTAGTTCATCTTTTTTTAAATCAACTTTGAAGGGCTCTATGTTTACATTTTGTGAATATTACCCTTCTTCCTATTATATGTATGGCAAATCCTTTACCCACTTTACTGTTTTTCAACCTCAACTACTGTTCATTTTTGTATAAAATATTTATTTAAATTTTCATGTTTTAAAGTTTGTTAATTTTTCCTTCTTGTGTCTTACAAGCCACAGTTTCTTTCAGTCCAAGATCACAAAAACATTCTTCCATATTTTCTTCTAATACTTTCATAGGTTTCTTTGCTTAGTTTTTTCATATAGTCAGAATTTAATTTTGCATAAAATGTAAAATAGCAGGCCTAAATAAATTATTTCCCAAATGTATTTATTTATATTTTTTTGCCTCCAAAGTAGTCCCCCCTTATTTGCAGGAAATGTCCCAAGCCCCCAGTGGATTCCTATGTATACTATCAAACCCTATATATACTATGTTTTTTCTATACATACATACATACATATGATAAAGTTTAATTTTAAAATTATACACAGTAGGACATTAATAACTACTAATAAAATAGAACAGTTATAATTATATGCTGTAATAAAAGTTACATGAATGTACTCACTCTCTCAAACTATGATAATCATGATGGTTACTAAGTAACTAAGGAGTGGGTAGCATATACAGCATAGATACGCTGTATAAAGGAATGATTCACATCCCAGGCAGGACCAAAGGAGATAGCTCGAGATTTCATCACACTACTCAGAATGGTGCACAATTTAAAACTTATTAATTGATTATTTCCAATTTTTAAAATATTTTTGGACTATGATTGACTGCTGGTAACTGTAATCATTGAAAGCAAAACTGCAAATAAGATAGGGACTACTGTATTTGAATAGCTATCATATTGATATTTTAATTATGATGGATCTGTATTCTCTTATTGTTTTTAGTTTTTAAAAAGTCTGGGTATATTTGCCCTGGCTGGGTGGCTCAGTTGGTTAGAGCATTCCCCCATTAACCAAAAGGTCACAGATTTGATTCCCAGTAAGGGCACTTGCCTAGGTTGTGGGTTTGGTCCCTGGTCAGGGTGTGTAGGAGAGGCAGCTAATTGATGTTTTTCTCTCACATGGATGTGTCTCTCCCCCTTTCTCTCACTCCCTTCACCTCTTTCTAAAATCAATAAGCATATCTTCAGGTAAGGATAAAAAAAGTCTGGGTATTCTTGTATATTTTCTCTTCCATTAAAAAATTTAGATTCAGATTGTTCTGCACTGAATTGATAGATTAATTTAATGAGAAAGAACATCTCAATATTAACTATTTCCACTTAGCAACATAAGAATTTTTCTGTCTTATAATTAAGATCTTTTGTGCTCTTCATTAGTTTTATAATTTTTCTCATATAGTTTTATGCATATTTATTATTAAGCTTTTTCTTATATTATTTACTTTTCTAGAAAAGTTGTCAATTTTATCTAGATTTACTAATTGTAATTGGTATTTTTTATAATTTTTATAGTCTCCTCCATTTCTGTTGCTATATTCCCTTTTTCATTTCTAATGTTGTTTATATTATCTCTGTTCCTCTCTACTCTGAAGTCTACCAGATATAGCCACTTCTAATTTTTAAAAATTAATTTTATATGGTATATCTTTCCCATTCTTTTCATTACAGTTTACTTATATTGTTACATATGAAGTGAATTTTATGGAGACAGCATATATATATGGGTCATTTTTAACCTACTCTACCCATCTCAGTCTTTTAATTGGTGTATTTAAATTTTCATTTACAGTTAATGTAGTTACTGATATGTTTGGGTTAAGTCTGACATACTTAACCCTTCCTTTGTTCTTCATTTCTCTATTTTCTTTTTACCTTCTAAAATACATGCAAGAATTTCATTTTGATTTATCCATGTGTTTTTTATGGCAATTTTATTAAAATCTTACTTATCTATTTTTACAGAGAGGGGAAAGGAAGGAGAAAGAGAGGTAGAGAAACATTGATCAATTATCTTTTGCATGTGCCCCAACAGCGGACCAGACCCACAACGTAGGCATGTGCCCACAACCAAGGCATGTGCCCTGACCAGGAATCAAACCAGTGACCATTCGCTTTGTGGGACAATGCCCAACTAACTGAGCCACACTGGTCAGGGCTTTATGACACGTTTTTAAAATCACTGTGTAATAATCAATGGTATGGACTTGTCATAATTTAAAAAAATATTGAAGTAAAGTTTGTACACAATATTTTATTAATTTCAAGTGTGCAACACAGTGATTTGACATTTATATACCTTACAATGTTAATCACCTCCTATTACTATACAGTTATTGTGATGTTATTGGCTATGTTCCCTGTTCTGTAAACTACATCCCTGTGGCTTATTTTATAACTGGAAGTTTGTACCTTTTATTCCCCTTTACCGATCCGTCCATTCTCCTCCCCTCTGGAAATCATCAGTTTGTTCTCTGTGAATATGTTTCTCTTTTACTTATAGTCTTTTTTAACTCTATCTCCTTGTCTAAATTTCTTAGTGGTTCCACTAGGTATTACATTATACATAAACATGTATTATACATATATAATTGTCTACTAGTATCAACATTTTACCAGTTAAAGTGATGTTTAGAAACCTTACCTCCCTGTCAGTCCTTTAACTTCATCAATTTATAACATAATTTCCTTAAAGACTTCCTCTAAATATTTTGAGAACCACACTGGACAGTGTCATAGTTTTTGCTACAAATGTCATAACTGAAGTGGAGAATATCTGTTGTATTTACTCATATTCTTACTCTTTCCACTGTTTTTTTTTTATCTTGATGCTTCAAGGTTTCATCCTGTATTATTTCCTTTCATTTCAAGAACTTCCTCTAAGCCATTCTTTTAGGACAGACCTACTACTGACAAATTCATTGAGTTTTCCTTCATCTGAGAATGTATTTTTCCCCTTTCTCTTAAAGTACAATTTTTTTGCTGGATAAATAATTCTTAGTTTTCAATTCTTTTCTTTCAGCCCTTGAAAAATGTTGGGCCACTTCTCCCTGTTCTTCAGGGTTTTTAATGAGAAATATGCTTTCATTCAAATCATTTGTCCCATATGGGCAAAGTATCATTTCTCTATTATTGCTTTCAAGATTTACCCTTTTTTAATTTTCAGAAGTTTCATCATCATATGTTTTGGCATGAGTTTCTGTGGGTTTATCCAGTTAGGGGCTTTCACAGCTTTTTGAATCTCTAGCTTTATTACTTTTGCCTATTTTCCAGCTGTTATTAGTTGGAATACTTTTTCAGCCCCGTATTCTTTTTCCTTTCCTTCTGGGACTCTTATAATGTGAATGTTAGATCTTTTGTTACTAGTCCCACAGGTCCCTGAGGCTCTGTTCATATTTGTTCGATCTATTTTTACTCTTACTCAGAATCAGTCATTTCTATCAGTTCTATTTTCAAATTCACTCTATCATCTTAATTCTGCTATTAAGCCTAGGCAGTGAATTTTTCATTTCAGTTGTCATAGTTTTCAGTTCTAAACTTTTATTTAGTTTGTTATACTTTCAAATTATTTGCAAAGTATTTGCATTTTTTGGCTGAGACTTCCTACTGTCAAGTTTCAAGTATGATTGTAATTGCTTGTTAAGGCAACTAGTATTCCTTTGTGTAAACATATTTATATTCACTCACTTACTGATGGACATTTGGGCTACTTCCATATCTTGGCAATTATAAATAATGCTGCAATGAACATAGGTGTGCTTATGTTCTTTTGAATTAGTGTTTTGGGTTCCTTTGGATATATTCCCAGAAGTGGGATCGCTGGGTCAAAAAGCAGATCCATTTTTAATTTTTGGAGGTATCTCCATGCTGCTTTCCACAGTGGCAGTGGAAATCTGCACTCCAATCTGCATTCTGCATTCCCACCAACAGTGCACTAGGGTTCCCTTTTCTCCACAACCTCACCAGCACTTGTTGTTTGTTGATTTATTGATGATGGCCATTCTGACAGTTGTGAGGTGATATCTCATTGTAATCTTATGGGGCCACCACTGTATGTGTGGTCTGTCATTGACTGAAACATGGTTATATGGCACATGACTGACTATATTAGGTATTTCTATTCTGAAATCTCTTTGTCACATAAACTGAACATGTCCCTTTACAAGTGACATCTTTCTTTTTTATTTATTTATTTATCTTTAGAGGGGAAGGGAAGAAGAGAGGGAGAGAAATATCAATGCATGGTTGCCTGTCGTGCATCCCCTGCTAGGAACTGGCCTGCAACCCAGGTATGTGCCCTGACTGGGAATTGAACTGCAGTTGTTTGGTTCGCAGGTTTACGCTCAGTCCACTGAGCTACACCAGCCAGGGCACAAGTGGCATCTTTCTATAGAGTTTCTCTGCTTCTATCAATGGGATCATTGTTTACCTACTTTGTAAATCTTGCCATTATTTTGATCCATATCTCATATCTATTTAGCCAGCACCTGACCTGCAGGTGTTGCTTAAAATGACTCTTATATCCTTCTTTCCTGATCTATTCTTATTACCACTAATCCAGTGTATTTTCCTATCACCTCATACCTGAATTAGTTTCCTTAATATCAGATGGTCCTCACTATAGTATACACTGTCACCAAATCAAAATCACTGTCATGTCTCAGCTTGTTCAAAAACTGTATACTCAGACTTCTGAGAAAATCTGTTTTAAATATCTGCTTGTTTTCAAGGTTTTCAAAATATGATCCTGCCTTACTTACCCAATTTTCTTGATAATTGTACTCTAACATGTAAAGCTTATTCTATTCAGTTTGGCCTCTTCACTGCCCACTCACAAGTCAAGCTCATCCCTGCCTCCAGGTCTCACTCATGACATTTTTTTTTTTTCATTTAAAATACCTTTCCAATTAGACTACATTTTCTGAAGACAATTTTGGAGACACAGTACTTATCAAATGGGCACTTGTTAATTGTCTTAAATAAAGATGAAAGAGAAAAAGAAGAACTACCCTACTTCTTCAAATCCTGTGCTTCTGAAGCACTTTATGAAATGTGAACAAAATCCCGAACAGTTTGTTCAAACTTTGAATGATTTATGATAAAGGATTCTTCTCTAATGAAAGGAATTTTATGTACTTTGGCAGTACAAACAGGCTTTTGGAAGCAACAGCAGAGACACAGGAAGTTAGCAATGCTTCTGCATTGGCTGTAGTCCTCCAGGAACTGAGAACAATAAAGCCATTCATCCAATTTCAAATAAGTAATGTCAGTAAGCCCAGACAATAAAGGAAAGATAAACTGAAAGCCTTTTCACTTTTCCCTGCTAGATTTTACTGCTTCAGTTAGACAAGTCTCGGAAAGAGAGATGTGTAGGAATTTATCTATAAAATGTTGATACTGCACTGGAGTAGAACAGATGCAGAATATAGTTTTACTTTCTTTAAAATGAATTGCATTAATAAA
The DNA here is from genome assembly GCA_004027735.1 of Carollia perspicillata. Lineage (NCBI taxonomy): Eukaryota > Metazoa > Chordata > Mammalia > Chiroptera > Phyllostomidae > Carollia > Carollia perspicillata. Next base: position 14,206 of record PVKM010024177.1, read on the forward strand.
GTTTCTGCAAATTGGCCTAGAAACCAATTATCTGAAGTAGCCACCAACCAAGTTATTCTACTACTTTTAAAAAATTATAGCCCTCAAACGACCTGAAATATTCTTGTGTATTGGTTTATTTGATACACATTTATTTTAAAACATGAGCCCCATAAGAGTAGAAACCTAATCTACCTTATTCACTTCATATATTCCCCAGCCCTTAGAAAAGTGCCTGGAACAAAGTATGAGCTAGTAAGTAATTTCTGAAAGAATAAATGATAAGAAATAGCTCTCCAGTGATTCTAAGATTTTAAAGGACTAACCACATGACTTATTTCAAATAAACATTCATTCCTTGTCTCATACAACCTTACCAAGCATGGTGTGTGAGACAGGGAAGGTGATGGTGGGATGGCCTGTCATCCTCCAGCGGCTACAGAGGTAGGAGAGGTCTGTTCTAAGCATTTCCACTATCATCTTGTTGTCCAGAGGCAAGTAGAACTGTTGCTGGTCTATAAACTGAGAAAAATAAAAATAACAGCTCAGAATAATTTACTCTCATAACTATCAAATAATATTTTAAAGTAATCACATATTCACAGGGTATGTAAGATGTCACAAAGGCAATAATACTGCCGAATTTAATGCTTAATTCTTCCCAAAGCATCTGGTGGTCCATTGGTACATATAATTTTTTACATTTTTACAGTGTGCTATAATTTACAAAGTATTTTCAAGTACATAACTTTTACTTAATTCTGTAACTACCCAGTAAGGACTTTTCTTCTTTTAATAGATAAAAATAAGGCCAAGAAACATTAAATGGATTAGCAAAGTCATTTAGCTAGCAAATGGCAAGATCAGAAATAGAATCTATGGTCTAATATATTTTTCTTTGTCTACCTCAGCTACACTATTTCAGAAGATGACAAATGAAGAGCTTTAGCTTTCTCTTCAGAAAATAATTTCTCCTCCCCATAAACACATATAATCAGGCTTGCTATTATAATGTGACTAATAAACATCAGGCTAACAATGTGAATAATCATGGCTAAAACAGTATTAACATTTTTGTTTAGAAGAGGATATCAAGGATCTCTAGGCTTGTAAAAAAGGTCCCTGCCCCAAAAAGAACACATAATTTGTGGCTGAAGAAAAAAGACTACATTTTGTTTATAAAGGATAAATACAAGTAAAAATAAGAAGAGTTTTAGTCTTTTAAAAGTAAAGACAACTTTTATTTTTTAAAGATTTTATTTATTTATTTTTAGAGAGAGGGGAAGGGAAGGAGAAAGAGAGGGAGAGAAACATCAATGTTTGGTTGCCTCTCATGCACCCCCTACCAGGGACCTGGCTCAAAATCCAGGCATGTGCCCTAGACTAGGAATAAAACTGGTGACCCTTTGGTGTGCAGGCCCATGCTCAATCCACCACTGAGCCACACTAGCCAGAGCTAAAAGTAAGCACAATTTTTAAAGTACTTAAATATTTGTAAAATCCCTAGTCACTAGTTCTGTAACACTCAGGACTGCTCTTGGTAGCCATCATCACTTGGCATAACTGTGTGCCAGAAATTCAATTCAGTCGAACTCCACAAGTATTTATTGAGCAACTTAATATGTGAAAGGCCCTATGGAATTCTGACACTTACACAAACTCCAGTAAATGCTTTATTCCTGTAATGTTTATCTTTTATTTCCATTCATCTCAATATATGTTAAAGCTATTCCACTCACCTGTGGAGTGAAGGTAAAGATAGTTTTCCGAATGTCATAGAGTTTTGAAGTTCCAAGGACTCCCATGTGTCTGTAGGGTCGGCCACTGAGTTTCATTCTACTGTTGCATCCTGAGATGGAATTGAGAAATGGTCAAGATATTTTTAGTGCACAAATCCAACAGCAAAGTGTTTTTTGTATTAGTTTAAAGTTCCTTACTGAACAAACTAAGTTCTGAATCTCATAGTTAAGTGTTCATGTCCTGTACAGGACCATACTAAGCACTGTGGACTTTTAAAGAACTCAATGGTCTTATAAAGAATCCACATCATCTAAACATGGGAGACAAGAATGCACATAAAGTTAATAGTGTATGAATTACAGAACTCTATTACCAATAGTCATAAACTAAATTTCTTTAAAGTCCATAAAAACTACAAAAGATATACTGGCTATCAAACTTTTCAATATAAACTATGCCTCAACAAAGCTGAAAAAAACCTCACCAACTTAAGCATGGCATACTAAACTGAAATAAGAGTTTATCTTGATCTCCTTCAAAAACATAGTACTGATACATTTTATTCAATGGGACAACACATTTTATCCAGATAAGTTAAAATATTTCAATATTCTTGTGCCTGACAGGAAATTTTGTGCAACCTTATACACAGTAACATTCACTTGGCAAAGGAACATTTTAAAAAATACTGAATGCCAACTCTAACTGAAAAATTAAAAATGTTTTAACTTTTAAATATTTTTTTAATTAAAAAGACACTCTCTTATATAACCATAATGCAAATGTGTCATAATCAGGAAAATAACATTAATAAAACACTGTTACCCAACCCACAGACATTATTCAGATTTCACCCATTGTCCGACTTGTCCTCTGTAGTTAAGAATTTTTCAGGTTCAGGATCCAATCCAGAATCCTACTTACTAACTGGGTGACCTTAGAAAGGTTATTAAAATTACTTGCACCTTATTTTCCTCTAAATAGTACTAACCTCCTCGAGTTGTGGTAAGTTTTAAATGAGATATTATAAAAGTACTTGGCACAGTACCTGAAGCACAGTACCTGGTTACTAAGTACCTGAAGCAGTACCTTAGTAACCAGGAGCTATTATTTTTGTAATTTAAGAAGTTTTATTGTTTTGGGACAAATTTCAAATTTGTTTTATTACCTTTTTATTATTATCAAGGAAGAATGCTACTTTAATGCTATTTTATATATTATGTGTTTTTGAATTTTAGCCCAAAAATTCTAATATGGCTTTAAATAGCCACATAATATTTATACATACAACCACACACATGTGTTCTACTGAATGTATGAATTTATTTTTTCTTTTTTTTCCTTTTAGTTGTTGTTCAAGTACACTTTTCTGTCTTTCACTCCCATCCCAATCCACCCCCTCCCCCCCGCAGTGCTAAAATCAAGTGTCAAATCAAAGGTACAGAGTCTGGATAGGGTATGACTATTTTATTTGCATTTACTACATTTTGAAGTATTAACTTTACTGATCAACACTTTTTGTAGATACTGCACATGTTTATTATTATTACCCTAAATGTATTTAATTCTTATTTAGGATTTATTGATATGTATCTTTATTTTTATTTTGAGGCAATATTCTTTTTAGCAAGGCACATAGTCCAAATGATTTAAAGAAGAAACATAGGCAATATGATGTTGACCTCTTATGCTTCAGAAATATGAGTCAGTAAGAAGATATAGAAATGGTCAACAGATATATGAAAAGATGCTCAACCTCACTAGCTATTAGGGAAATGCAAATCAAAACTACCATGACATACCATCTCATACCTATTAGAATGGCTATGATCAATAATACAAGTAACAATAAGTGGTGGAGAGGTTGTGGAGAAAAAGGGAATCCTTATTCACTGCTGCTGGGAATGTAGCTTGCTACAGCCACTATGGAAAACATCTGGCAGTTCCTCAAAAAATTAAGAATAGAGTTACTATATGACCTAGCAATCCCTCTCCTGGGTATCTACTCAAAAAAACTTGAAAATGTGTATTCGCAAAGATATATGCACCCCTGTGTTCATTGCAGCATTATGCACAGTGGCCAGGACATGGAGACAATCAAAATGCCCTGTAATAGAGGATTGGGTAAAGATGATATGGTGCATATACACAATGGAGTATTACTCAGCCATAAGAAAAGATGAAATATTGCCATTTGGGACAACAGAGATGGACCTTAAGAATATTATGCTAAGTCAAATAAGTTAGTCAGAAAAAGGTAAAAACCTTATGATTTCACTCATATGTGGGATATAAAACTGAAACTCATGGACGTACACAACAATGTGGTGGTTGCCAAAAGGAAGGGGATGAAAGGTGTCCTAATATATGGTGATGGAAGACAGTTTGACTTTGGGTGGTGGGCATGGTGCAATATACAGATCATGTATCATAGAAATGAACACTTCAAACCTCTATGATCCTATTGCCCAATGACACCCCAATCAATTTAACTTTTAAAATATCAACTGTAAGTTTCATCTTTGTTCCTTTGAAAGCACCCTATCTTTCCTCAGCTCTGGCCATTTTAAAGATTTTCTCTTTGTCTTGGTTTCCAGAAGTTTGATTATTAAATGCTAAGGTTGGTTTTCTTTGTATTTATCTTGCTCACAGATTTTTAGCCTTTGTGTGACTTTGGTATCTTTAGTCAGTTTAGAAAAACTTTTGGATATTATCTCTTCGAATACTTTCTGTTTCATCTTTTCCTCTTGTTCTTAGATTCTAGATCTTTTCATTATATCTCTCAAATGCTCTTTCAATTTTCTATCCTTTATTTTCTGTGCTTTATTCTGGATATTTTCTACTGACTGACTTTTCAGTTCATTAATCCTCTCTTCTGCTGTTTCTCATACAGTATTAACCCCATTCATTACACTCCTAATTTTAGTTACAGTGATCCCTCACCTATCATGAGAGTTATGATATGGAGTTACATATGGGAGTTATGATATGGGAGTTACAGTGATCCCTCACCTACATTGGGAGTTATGATAGGGAGTTCCAGAGACCCCCGCGATAGGTGAAAATCCGCAAAGTAGTGGTGTTATATTTATTTTATTTTTATATATATTTAAAGGCTTTATAAACCCTTCCCACACTTCTATAAACCTTTCCCACTCTCTTATTAACCTTTCTCACACTCTTATAAACACTTCATATACTCTTAAACACTCTCTACACTCTTAAACCTACGTAATTTTAACAACATATAAAATTCTTTTTTTTTACTTGATGTATTTTTTTCCTTAAATATTTTTATTTTAATTGTTTTTCACTACAGTTTTCTGTCTTTTACTCCCATCCCATACCACCCCCCAGTGCTCCCCCTCCCTCCCCTTTCCACCCCCCTTAGTTTTTGTCCATGTGTCCTTTATACTTGTTCCTATAATCCCCTCCCTTTTTCCCTGAAATTCCCTCCCCTCTCCCCTCTGGATACTATCATCCCCTTTTCTATTTCAATGTCTTTGGCTATATTTTGCTTGCTTGCTTGTTTAGTTGCTTAGGTTCCTGTTAAAGGTGAGATCATATGGTATTTGTCTTTTACCTCCTGACTTATTTCACTCAGCATAATGCTTTCCAGTTCCTTCCATGCTGTTGCATAGGGTAGGAGCTCCTTCTTTCTTTCTGCCACATAGAATTCCATTGTATATATGTACCATAGTTTTTTGATCCATTCATTGACTGATGAGCACCTAGGTTGTTTCCAACACTTGGCTATTGTAAATTGTGCTGCTATGAACATTGGGGTGCATAGGTTCTTTTGGAATGGTGTTTCAGGGTTCTTGGGATATAATCCCAGCAGTGGAATTGCTGGGTCAAAAGGCAGTTCCATTTTTAGTTTTCTGAGAAAATTCCATACTGTTTTCCATAGTGGTTGTACCAGTCTGCAATCCCACCAACAGAGAACTAGGGTCCCCTTTTCTCCACAGCCTCTCCAACACTTGTTGTTTGTTGCTTTGTTTATGATGGCCATTCTTACCGGAGTCAAGTGGTATCTCATTATGGTTTTAATTTGCATTTCTCTGATGGCTAGCAATATTGAGCATCTTTTCATGTGTCTCTGAATCCTCTGTATGGCCTCCTTGGAGAAATGCCTGTTCAGGTCCTTTGCCCATTTTTTAATTGGGTTGCTTGTCTTCTTGGAGTGGAGTCGTGTAAGTTCTTTGTATATTTTGGAGATTAATCCCTTGTCTGAGGTATCATTGGCAAATATGTTTTCCCATATAGTTGTTTCTCTTTTTATTTTAATGCTGTTTTCTTTAGCTGTGCAGAAGCTTTTTATTTTGATGAGATCCCATTTGTTTATTCTTTCCTTTATATCCCTTGCTCTGGGGGACATGTCAGAAAAAATGTTGCTGCGTAAGAAGATGATTAGCATCATCCTAATCCCAAAACCAGATAAAGACACAACAAAGAAAGAAAACTTCAGGACAATATCGCTGATGAACATAGACGCTAAAATTCTCAACAAAATATTGGCAAACCACATCCAGCAATACATTAAAAAGATCATACACCATGACCAAGTGGGATTCATCCCAGGGATGCAAGGATGGTTCAACATTCGCAAATCAGTAAATGTAATACATCACATAAACAAAAGCAAGGACAAATATCACATGATCATATCAATAGATGAGGAAAAGGCATTTGACAAGGTACAGCACCCATTTATGATCAAAACACTCAGCAAAGTGGGAATTGAGGGAGCATTCCTCAACATAAT
>PVKM010024178.1:0-20683 GCA_004027735.1 Carollia perspicillata
AAGAGACCTTGCAGGCAAGAAGGGGCTGGAAAGAAGTATTCCAAGTCATGAAGGGCAAGGACCTACATCCAAGACTGCTCTATCCAGCAAAGCTTTCATTTAGAATGGAAGGGCAGATAAAACACTTCTCAGATAAGGTCAAGTTCAAGGAGTTCATCATCGCCAAGCCCTTATTATATGAAATGTTAAAGGGACTTATCTAAGAAAAAGAAGATAAAAAATATGAACAATGAAAGGACAGCAAACTCACAGTTATTAACATCCACACCTAAAACAGATGCAGACTAAGTGGACACCTAAAACAGGGGCGGAGCCACAGAAAAGGAGATCACGTGGAAGGTTAGCAACAGGGGAGTGGGAGGAAGGCGGGGGAGAGAAGGTACAGAGAATAAATAGTATAGACAATGGGGAGAAAATAGACAGGGAGAGGGCAAGAGTAGTGTGGGAAACATAGAAGCTAAAGAACTTATGACACATGGACATGAAGTAAAGGAGGGGAGTGTGGGTGGGAAGGGGTTTGCAGGGTGGAGGGGAATGAAGGGGGGGAATGGGACAACTATAATGGCATAATCAATAAAATATGTTTAAAAAAGAAATGTAAAAAAGAAACACTCCTAGTCCTAAAAGAACTCTCAGTCTTGTGAGACCGAGTTACCGAAATTGGAGAGGGAGGTGGCCAACAGAAGGTTCTCTGCAGCAGATGATCCTAGAGCTGAGAGATAAAAGGTGATCTAGTTATAAAGGGTGAGATGAGAGACATTCATAAAGGAGATGGGGTCATATAACTCTGTGTCCCACCAAAAAGAAGTTATTTCTCTTTTTCTAATATATTCTATTTAAAAGTAAAAATACATTCCATAATTATGCCAAATTATGTTAGCACACACTCCAGGACATAATCTGAGGCTTGTGGGGGTTGTGTGATGAGAGACAATTTTATTCTTACTCCTTCCCATTGAGAAGATTGATTTCCCAAAATGAAATCAGGGAAAGCAGGGAACTTTTAGTTGTGTCTCCTGGTACCAAGATCTCATTGGAATTCTAATCTCCCAACTCTCAACAAGCCTGTTGTAAATCACCAGTCCTTTCCCACAGTTCCAGACCCTATATTCATTTAAAAGGCATACATCACATAAATGCAAGTATGCAATCTTTATCCTGGTTTGGAAATTGCTTCTAAGTCTCTCTAGCATTTCTTACCATTATAATCTATGGCAAGCAACAGGTCACTCTTGCTGTGTAGTCCGACCTAAGGTTGGCAGTTGCAGCAAATAAAAATACAGAAAAAAATTAAATTTAATATTGAAAAATGAATGATTTTCTTAGTATAAGTATGTATTTTGCAATATTTGGGACATACTTATACTAAAAATTATTCATTGCTTGCCTGAAACTCAAATTTAACTAGACATCCGATATTTAATCTGGCAATTCTAAACCAATCCTTAGAGCAGAACTCCTGAAGGTGCCCACATCATGGCTTCTTACACTTGTTTCCACTTTCCACGAGCTAAGTGTCCCAAGTAAGAAACTGCCTTGGATCTACCTAAAGTGATAACATAGAGAGGAGAGAGAGTAGTGAGAAAATACAAAAGAAAGTATGCCCTGAGAAAGAAAGAGCTCTCCTGTTTCATTTCTCCCACCTTCCCACAAATGGCATTTTTGAACAATAGACATGGCTAAACTACACGCTAGTCATATTATCAAAGATATATTTTATGAGATTTCTTTCTATCATTGCAATTACAAAGTAACCCCAACCAGACATAAAGATGAAATGAAAGGAAAGACATCTTCCTAGATTGCCTCATTGCAATGAAAGTGAAAAATAACAACCTTGAATATTCCCCAAAGAAGTGCTTCTCCACTAAAATGTAATATTAGGGAATTACATGACTTCAGTTGTAGGCAGGTAGCATGTATGAGGTCCTGGATTATTCATTTTGACCTCTAGCAGGGTGTAATTGTTGAGCAAAGTGGGAATCACAGTTGTAAAGAGTCTTCATCAGTAACAAGTTCCTGGGTGGCCTAAATCACAGAGGCAGACCAATGGAACAAAGACCAACGGAACAAAGTGAGACAGGAATCAAAGCATAGCATCATGTACCTGAGCAGTGGGTGGGGCTGCATCACATGAGAATCTTTACTTACAGGTGACCTAACTTTAGGGCACAAATGGCCTTTAAGTTTCTGAAGATGTTTAAGCACAAAAAGAGGAAAGTCTCTATTCACCTATCGCCCTGAGCAAAGATTTAGCAGATGAAACCACAGGTGTTTTACTCAAAAGAACATGAGGGGAAGACTAGAGTCAGTTAAATGTTTCATTTGTTCCTCATAAAATAGGGCATTGCCAGATCTTTATAGATTTTACACGACATTCAGTGTTTGAAAGAAACTTTGCTTCTCTCTATTCTCAGATATTTATACTTAACTCAATTAGGCCTAACCATTTAAAATACACTGTACACGGCAGAAATCCTGAATATAGATTTATAAACACTTGAAAATTTTTATCAATAGTTTATTTCCAGAGTCTCTTATTTATTGTGGGTAAATGTTTATATGCTCTATACTTTCATTTCTTATGTAAAAAAAAAAAGTTCAACTATGAAAAGACTTGGAAAATTATATAGTAAAAGGCCTTCTGGATTTTAAGAGACAAAACAAAATTGAAACTGAAAATAGGGAATCATAATATAAAAAGACTTGTAATACATATAACTCCCAATTAAACACTTCATTAAGTTTAAATAATTATTATAAATATGATAATTTCATATAAATATTTTTCCTTTAAAATTTTTATTTTATTTTAATTGTTGTTCAAGGACAGTTTTCTGTCTTTTACTCCCATCCCCCCCAGACCTCCCTCCACCCTCCCATCTCCATCCCCCTAGTTTTTGTCCATGTATCCTTTATACTTGTTCCTGTAAACCCTTCCCCTTTTCCCCTGAAATTCCCTCCCCTCTCCACTCTGGTCACAGTCAGCCTGTTCTCTATTTCATATAAATATTTTTGAATAATATTTCATGACTAAATTACTATGACTAAATTACTAAATTACTACTATAAGAAGTAGTGATGGGAACATGAAGAAATTGAAAGAGGTACCTTGATTTTGGTATTGGCAATCAAATCCACTTTGGTAGGTAGAAGTGGATTTTAAAAAAAGTTAAATTGCTTATTCTATATATATTTGACACTTTAAAATAATAAAGAAATATAGTATCCAGCAAAATAAAGAATAGAAGGAATAAAAAGAAAGGTATTCAAAGCCTCATGGGTATACACAAAATTTATTCTTAAGGTAGATCAAAAATAAAATCTCTGTACTCTTCTCCATATTAAAATTGAGCAGTTGAGATTCTCTAATACTCAAAATTAATACTAAACTTCAAACAAAGTAAACCACTTAGAAATGAAAACTAACCTCTGAAATAACTAGTTAGTAAAAATAGAGATCTAAACTAATCTTAATGACTTTTGACACATCTTTTGTGAATGCTGTTTTTATTCAGGTGACTGTAAAAATTTTATGGAGTTAGTAATGGTCAAATATAAGATAATGTGCAAAAATCAATTGCTTTTCAAACCAGAGGTAGCCATTTAAGATATAATGGAAACCACTGTGTATATTCAACAGCACCACCACCACCACCAACAAAAACTCATGTATTACTTAAAAATAAGACTGACAAGAAAATGGGTAAGACCTATGGGGAGAACTGTATGAAACTTTACTGAGAGAGATAAAATATTTAAGTAAACAGCTATACCATATTTCTGAATGCAAAGCTTGAATAATGTAAAGATAACATTTCTTCCCAAATTAATGTTTGGGTTTGTAATGAACAAAATGCTCTTAGAAAACACTCAGCCTCTCTCTATATTTTTACTGCTTATATCATTTTGATTCTACATATGCTTCTACTGTCAAATAGACTTATTAAAGATTTTTCTGTGATTATATCTTGAACAATATCACTGGACCATGTGCCAGGCTAAAATGCAAGCGTGGAGAGGGAGTTGGGGATAAAAAAACCATGAAGTTCTCTCTTGCACAAAAATGAAGAAAGTACAAGATTTCTAAGGGACAATTTGCAGAGATGACAATTCACATTATTGCTTGTTCATATTACAGAAATCTTGCCAAAAATTAAGCACCTCTGATTTTAAAGACCCCATTAAAGAAAGCTTGAATTTCCTTTACCAAGGCAAGTGGATGAAATGATTGGAATGGGTATAACTTTGTAGACTCAGGGACACACATTATGACCTCACTCTGTATTCCCACTCCTTCTCCAGAGTGGAAAACTGCAGCCCCAACAGAGGTCAGGCAGGTCAGTAGTGATCTGTTGAGTTTATCTAAACACTCCTGCTTTCTGCAACTCTCTGCATTAAAGAAAACCTTGTCAATAAGAGAGAGAAACAATCGTGTAATCTAATTTTTTCTACTTATCTCTGGATCCAGAATAGCCTTGTGTTTTAAGGGCATGTGTGCCAAATACCAAACACAAGTTCAGCTGTCTGCTGCTTTGAAAGCCAGTAATCAAGATGCAGGTGCTGGTGTAAGGAAAAATGGTTTATTTGAGTGCTGGCCACCTGAGAAGATGGAGACTTTTGTCCCAAAGTTCATCCTAACATCTCAGTGCAGGCAGGGGTTTTCACAGTGAGGGAGAGGGAAAGCAGAACAAAGAGATCCAGGGAGAGGCTATGGGTTTGCAGGCAGGGTCCTTGCTGGTCCTGGTGTGGATCCTTAATGCCAGCATTCTAGAACTGGTCAGCATCAGGCAAAGTTTTTTGGTCAAGGCCATTTCCTGTACTGTACAAACAGAAACTGGAACTGCTAGTGTGTACACCTTGCTCATAAGGACACTGTTAGTATACAAGTTCTTTTTACAAGTTTGTTAGTACATTTTATTTTAATTCTATCTCATGGTCAACCAGAGTTGTATAAAGTTTATAGGAGACCATTCTGCGTGGTGTGGGCCCAGACAGGACCCATGCCCATGGATAGGCTCTCACACGGGGAATCAGGCCTCCATTGTCCCTAAACTGCTATGAGACTTGCTTTTGCCAAAACTCCCTCACCCTGAATTGAGACAGCAAGTGCTTACTGTAACTTCCTAAAATCCATGCTAAACCTTCCAAGGGTGAGTGTAACCAGTTCAATCACTTTTCCCTTTGCATTTGCAAATATCCTTCTTCTGTGATGTGATCAGTGGCATCATCTCCTTTGTTTTCTGTAAAAGGTAACCACCTAAAGCAAACCTGTGCATAGTAAATGGGGACCATCATGTAATATCCCCAAAAAAGCAATGAAGGCCAGTCAAAGCAAGGGCTGAGGCTTTTTCTCCTCTTGAGAGAGAGGCCATGCTGTCCCTTTTCCTCCTTAGGACGTGGTAGTCTGTGTGAATTTCTCCTATCTCATCAACAATGTGGTGGACCCCATGAGCTGGGGTCCGCATCAAAGTTTTTATTCCCTGTTACATGCCCATATGTTGATTAGAGCAGATGAAGAAAGACTATGGCTTCTGCTGAGCCAGTTTCCGTTTAGCTCCCTGAGCATCTGGAGTGTAAAGTGTATGACACAGACAAGTACAACCTAAGGCTCTTTGCTTGGGGTGCACTATTGAGATAAGCCTCACCTTATTCTCTGACTCAACATCCTTCTGTCAGTTTATGTCATCTCTCTCATCGCCACATGGTTAATTGCTATTTCAGTTGTTTGTTTAGTTGTTTTTCCTGTTTTCCTGGAATAGATTCTCATCTTTCTGAGGTAGGAGTCATATCTTGTTCAGCATTATATCCTCAACTTCTGACAAGGTGGCTAAACCAGAGTAGATAACACAAGGGCATTTATTAAATAAAGGGAAGGATAAGTGAATAAATAAATAATTAATAGATGAGCTATTTAACAGATGGTTGTGGGGAAATTTGGCTGATTCAGGATAAAAGATAATGTTAATCACATGATCTCTCTAAACAGCATAGATTTGCAATCTGGATACTAGCTACAAATACACACAAAAGTGGTGGGTAGATTATCACCAGATTTTGAAGATATATTTTTATGTTCTACACGAGGCCTACTTGGGGGAGTTCTGAAGGCCCTGTGAAACCCTGCATTTTTTAGGATCTGTGAAACTAAGGAGGAGTGAGGGTCTGCTCACTGAACCCCTGAGAGACTTGCCACACATATTAAGATATTCTGAAGAAGGACATTAACTGTAGTTTGACTCTCAAATTAAAGGTAACTAAGACAGAGGCCCTCACTGCCACCAAAGATTTATCATTGAAGTGCTTTTTATTTGGACAGCTCTAAATACCAAGGAAGATTCAGGGTAGCATGAATACAACAGGGTTGGGAAACAGAACTCTTAATGTGTGTGCCTTTGAGTAAGCCACTCACTCCCTTTAGTGTGAGTGGTTCCTGTGGACTTGCATCTATCCAGTAAAATATGGCGAAATTAATGGATGTTACTCTCATGGTTAAATCACAAAAGTGGGGGATGTCAGTTTCATGATCACATTACATCATTATATGGTGAAGGTGATGGAATACAACTACCATGATTCTGTACGATTGTATGAGATTCTTCTTGACTGCTCTTACTTGTCTCTGGCCTTGAAGAAGCACGTAACTTGTGAACTGCCTATAGCAAGGGCCATGAGGGAGGGAATGCCAGATGACCTCTTGTGGCTGAGGATAACCTCTGGTCCACAGCCAACAAGAAACCAAAAGCCTCTGTTCTATGGCAGCAAGGAAATGAATTGTGCCAACAACATGAGGGAGCTTCAGAGAAAGTTCCCAGTTGAGCCTCCAGAGGAGAAAGCAGCCTGGCTCATACCCTGAGTGCGGCCTGTGAGACACAGCAAAGAAAGCCAGGAAGCAGCATCTGTTCTCTACCAATAGAAACTGTTATAGAATAACGTGTGCTGTTTTTAGCCACAAAAACTTTGATAATTTGTTATACAACATAGAAAACTAATACAAACAGATTAATAAGTTTAATTATTTAAAAAGGTTCATTGCAGATCCTGAGTAAGAGTTAATAAGCAAGCTATGCCTATAGGTTGGAAAAACAATTATGAAATAAAAATTGTGATACAATTCAGTAACTATTCAAAAGCATGAACTCAATGAAGATTTAATGACTTTGGAAAATGCTTGCTATATTGATAAGTTAAAGCTCTATAAAACCAAAAATAACCATAAGAATATTCACCAAAATATTGACTATTCTACCTGGGGCATGGGGTTATAGAAGACCTATTTTTTTCTAAATTTTCCATATTCAGTAAGTATTTCATATAGGCAGAAAAATTCTTTTTCTTCATTTCAGTTTTGGCCACATATGAAGACCTTCTGCATTTGTGAGATCCATGTCCCCATCCTCTCTTTGGGGAGGTTGAGTTGGACTTGAACATTGGATAGGCTTGAACCTGACTACTGATTGGGAATCTAAACTCTGTCACTTAGAAACATCGTGACCTTGGTAAGTCACTAGCTGCTCCGTATTGAATTTTCCCATTTGACCATATGATTTCACTCATATGTGGAATCTAATGAACAAAAGGAACTAACATGCAAGTCTCATACAGATAGAAAGAAGGTTGACAGCTGTTGGTGTAGGGGGCTTGTAGGTCTCGGCTGGGTGGGTAGAGGGATTGAGAAAAAAGAAAAAAGAAAAGAAAACTTATGGACACAGACAACAGTGTGGTGATTGGCGGGGGAAGGGAAAGGTAGAGGAGGGTAAAGGGCAGGAAGGGGTGATGGAAGGAGGCTTGACTTGGGGTGGTAAGCACACAACACAAAGTACAGATTATGTGTTGTGGAATCATGCACATAAAACCCGTATAGTTTTTAAAAAGATTTTGTTTATTTAATTTTAGAAAGAAGGGAAGGGAGGGAGAAAGAGAGAGAGAGAAACATCCTTGCCTCTTGCACACAGCCAAACTGGGGACTAGGCCACAGCCCAGGCTTATGCCCTAACTTTGAACCAATGACTTTTCATTTTGTGGTGTGATTTCCAACCAACTGAATCACACTGGTCAGAGCATAAACCTGTATAATTTTGTTAATCAGCATCATCACAATCAATTTAATAAAAAGGGAAAAATATTTTTCATTTGATTAAATGAGATACTATTATAGTGGACTTACCTTATAAGGTTGTTTAAAAGATTAAATAAATTAATAAAAGGCTTAGAAGAGTGTTTGACAAATAATAAACTAATAAAGTGTTCTCATTACTTAAGCTTATAAGAATTCCAGATTTTATATATATGTCCTGCTCTGAGTGTATCCAGCCATATACTATGAAAAATAGAGACATTTATTGAAGAAAATAAAAGAAACATTATATATAGGATAATGCAACCTCGGTTCCCTTCAAAGTAGGCATCTTGGGATCTCACACCTGCCTATCACCATCACCTGCCCCATCATATTTTCCTAAATCTCATTGATGGTCTGAAATCTCTTCCTTTTCAAAGGTGATTTTAGTTTTTGGAAAAGCCACATTACACCGATGTCATGAAAACCATTCTTGTGATATTAACAATGGCTACTTTTCCAAGCCGGACCATATATCTATGCCAAATGATGTCAGATATACATTAGAGTACTAGAGATTGTCATTCTTCATCTTTTGATGCTTATTTGACTTTTATTTTCCATTCTATTTTTCTCCACTTAATTGAATAATAAAAACTTGGAGATGAGAGTAATTTGGACATTATCTAGTCAGTTCTCTGGTTTTCTATTTCTATTTTGCAAGTATACTAGTGAGATAACTGTGAGAACATTAACAGTGAAGGTCTGCTTTTTATTTTATCCATAAGATCATAAGATCCAGGAATTAATTGTCTTCTCATTCTTTCTCTCTTACCCTACTCTCCCTCTGTCTCTCCTCCTCCATCCCCCCTCTCTCCTCTCTGTAGGTACACCCAGTGAATACATGAGCTGTTTGTTTTCCATTCTAAGTTATAAGCACACTTATCAACAGTGTTGAAGCATTTCCTTACTTGGCTTCTTCTTGAAGGAAATGTTTATTATGAATTTTTAAAATCCACAACCAAAATAGGATTTCATAAAAGAAGTGCTGACAGAAACTTATTTATTCTCTTGAGAATGCAAGACTGTGCATAATAAACATTTAGTAAATTGTTGAACAGCATATGATGAAATGTTAACATAAATAAAAGGGAGTATTTAAATGAATTTTCATTCCTTTTGTTTTCCCCTTGCTGCGTTACAGAGCCATTTCCATAAATAAAAAGAAAATAGTGGGAGAAGCAAGAGCAAAATTCACAAAGAAGCCCAAGTCCGTCCCCAACTCCAGTTCATTCTTCTTCATGCCATTCCCTTTGTAGGATTTTTTTTCAGTGAACAGCAATTACAACCTCCACTATAAAAACAATAACAACAATTACAACAATAAAAGAAAAGGAAAGACGAAAGCAGATTTTATAGGCACTTAGCAGATCTGTGGGGGCTTTAACTACTTAAGGAACCTCTTCATTTATCATAATAATACTCTATCAGACATAAAGGAGCCTTTTTTCTGAACAGAGTCATTAAAATAGCTCCCAGGACAGTTTACTGGAAAAAGTAACGGAAGGGAGCCACTTGGCATATTGACACATTCATTGTAAAATATAATTTAAAATATTATTTTAAATAAAGCATGGGCAGCCTTTAGAATTAATTAAATGCTCAAAATATTTGAAAATGCTTCTTTAGAAGCATTTTAGAAGAATTTTCAGAATAATAAGCAGCTGCCTTGCCAAAAACACTTATCTGATTCATAAATCTCATAACCGGTACTTAGGAACCAGCATCCAACTTTTTAAATGTCACATTTATTTTTCCTTTTCGAGGGCCTTGTAGGTGAGAGTAAAGCTCCGAAGTCCCTGTGCCATGGACTCGTTCACATTGGCTTTTCTAAGTCTACACGAGTTTAGTTGGATGTGCATTTTTACATATTTATATTCACATAGTTAAGCACATTTTGGTCCTTAGATTTTACAGTTTAGCCCGGAGTCCAGTGGCATGCAGTTTAAAAGTTCAGTTGTGAATTTTCTTGGAGCTCATTTTCTAAAAATTCCAGGTCGATCCTCCTCCTTGAAGATCTTCAACTTGGGAGTTAATGGGGTGCGTTTCCATTTTTGTTATTGGTGAGGATTTTACTCATTTTATGTTCTGAGATCTGGCACTTTTTTTCTAAGTGGGAGCTATGGTTTCTGGAACTATCTGTACTAGCAAATATCTTTTTAAAAACTGTGGATAGTTTTCATAAATTCTAGAGTCTAGATGTGATTGAAGAGACATTTCATGTCCTTCAGAAAACTCACAAACATGAGAAATGGCTTTTCTTAACACGGTGCCAGTAAGACGCACACACACCTGCTCGCCAGTCTGCTGCCTGAACTAACATCCTTCCTTTCCTTCAGGTGCTCTTCAGCGTTCTGAGGCCAACGGCACTTTCTCTGAAGGGAAAATACAGCTTTTTCTCACTCTCAAGTTTCCCATGAAGGATTTTTTTCTTAAAACGTATGTGCAGAATTTGGCCTGTTGTGTCTCTTTCTTCTCTGTTTTTCTGAGCTGGTGCAGACCCTGTCGCACTGACAGGTAGACAGTGCGTTACAAAGGTGGTAACTTGAGGCAAAAGAGTAGCATGCAGCCTTTACCACGTGCTAACTGTAGAAACCTCAGTGAGATGCATTACATGTTTGACATTTCACTTTAATATGTATGCTATGTATTATATTTGATGTAAGTATTTGAGGAATTAAATAAATACTACATGTAACGTGCCTGGCACATGCTAAGTAATCACGTATTACTATATATCCCCTTTGTTTATTTTTTCTACAGCAGGATAGAATTTTCTTCATTATGTGCTCTAAAAATATATTCTAGAGCTAAATTGCTTTTTCAGACTTATTTGGATATATGTTTATATGTTTCTTTTGAACAGTAAAATAATCTCTGTTTCTTTTAAGCATATATTTTCTGGCTTATTTTTTTGACCCCTGACCCCTGACTAGTAAGCCATAGAAAGAACTAACAAGTTTGGAGAAGTTTCTTGAAGCCACACGGTTTAGTGTCATGATTAATTAAGTGTCCTCTGACTCTCAAAAATCATGAAGATTTATTAACAACTTGTTCTTCCACTCTCACATAAATTAAAGAAATAATAGGGGAACTATAGGAAAATTAGAATTTTCAAAAAAACACCCAAGAGGAAGAGATATATTTCCTAATAGGGAAGAAAGGATGGAGAACATCTTTGGATTAAACAGCTCAGTTGCTTAAGAGGAATTCGTAAGCAACCATTCCAAAGTGTGTGCTGTCAGTGAGCGGAGGCTGTGTAAGGCACGGTAAGTGGAAACAAGACTGCTGATCCCTCATCTACAATTTAGTAGCCTAATATAATCTGTATATTATTCTTTCAAATATTAAAAATGTATATAAAATGATATAAGTGTCATTCCACAATAATGTAGTTTTGTAAATTCAGGGTGATATGTATCTAGGGACTTTATTGGCTGATGTTTTGACATATGAGATTTTGGTCGTTGCTGAATGGAAACTTACACCTGTTACTTTGGAATTCAAACAGATTTGGTGTGGCTTCTTTTTATACTGATGGTGATTGGTTCAGAAGCACTTTTTGTTGTTGTAGTGTTTACACATAATTGTTTTGCTTAGGTTCTTCAAAGTGAAGTCTGAATTCAGCTTTGCTACACAAAAGAGGCTGTTAAGAAACTGGTTAGAGTTAGCAGATATATTTTGCACAGATTATGGTGATTGCATGTCTAATTAGGAACAGTCTGGGGAAAAAGTGTTTCAGGGTGCAGGAATGTGCTGGGAGAATAGAAGCTCTAAAAGTTTAGGGACCTGCTTTTCTCTAGGTTCCCAGAGATGAGGGCATTGCTAGGTACATGGTAATGCTCAAAGAATATTTGTTAAACAACTATGGTATCTATGTTTGATATGATCTTCTATATTATATTTTAAAATATACTGCTTTGAAATAATGTGAAGGGATTTAGAATCATGTAACACTACTACTTCATTTTAACATGGAGTCAGGAATTTAAGATGATTCTCTCAATGTCAGAAAACAAAGCTTAGCTTAAGCTTTCTGGCACCCCAAGGTACCTGAGATTGGTGAAGACTTAAAAGAACTCTTTTCAAGAGGGACTGCAGAGCCCCTTTGGAGAAAAAACACTTAAGAAAGGAGGATCCCAGGCGTGATTCCTGTGCCCTAGGAAAGTCACGAAACTGGAGGGGCACAGTATGCTGAATCCAGTGTGAAAGCTCCAATTTGAATCTGCCCACATCCAGCCCCATAGATTCAAGAGAGAGGGTCAGAGGTTTTTTAAAAATGAGCTGATTCACTAGGTCTATATAAACCTTTATGATATAGTAGAGTGACTTTGGGTTACCATTAGTAGTATACAGTATAACACAGAAATTATATATAATTATTTCATTAGGATCATTTCTATCATAGCTATGGGTAAAATGAATGATTTAAATGGCTAAATACTACAGAAAATAAATATATATAATTCATGATTAATTTCCAATAGTAAAAATATGTAGATTAAGAGTCAAATAAATGAAATACATGGTCAAACATATTCAGAGATATATTGATAATAAAGACACAATGCTCTGACAGAAGAGCTAGTGTATTTCCTTTCCATTTTAAATAAATATGGGTTAAAATAGATTTTTATAGAGAAAAAATTGTATAGTAAAAGTGTTAAAAAACAGGTACAACACATAAATATTTTATGACAAATGAATTGGAATAGATATATTTAATTTATACTTGCCTAAATATGTATACTTAATTTATACTTTCCTTAATTTATACTTGCCTTTTATTTATATCTTTTTTAAAAGACATCAATTTGATTTCACAATACAATTAATTTGACTTGAGTAAAGTATGATTATTATAACATTCAATAAAAATAAAATTCTAAGGAAGAGCCAAAGTTACATACCAGTATTTTGCTGATACTTATTGGCAAGCAAGGATTGAATAAAAATGTGCTTTCTCCAATTTTCATAAGTCTATATATTAAAAAAATGATTTAAAAACCAAGTAAATTTTCAGTAATATTGAAAACCACGTTTACAGAATGTCAAATTAAAATAGGATAAAAAGCACTATGCAGTGCAAAACGAAGTTTAGCTGTTTTTGCCTCTAAATTATACTTTATAAGTGTCATTATTGATGTATTCTCTTGCATTATAGAAAAAATAGTGCTTTAAATTGTATATGAAGACTTTGGAGATATCATTTTATGCTTTCTCTGGGTTCTCTTGAAAAAATGAGCTGAAGGGATTATTAACAGATAGTGCTGAACATTGTGCCCCTCGTGGGTTAGGTGAGGCCAGTAAGAGGGGTGAGGAAACAGTATAATGAGATACTCATGGATCCTTCCAATACACTCATTATAACCGGGGAGGAGTATACCAGTGCAGCCACTTGGGGGCTCCCATGAACAGAAGTTTTATTTTGATTAGAGTACTACAGACACTGCATTAATTAATCTTCACAGCAAGTATATAGTAGATGTAGCTTCAAAAGTTAGGCTGTAGAAATACAGTACATGATATATCTCCCCACTCTGGGTCATTCTGGGCCTCACATTGTTGTGGAGTGAAAGGTATCACTATAATGGTAGCTCAGACTCTCTCCCGTATCTCTTCATTTCTAAAGTGGGTGTAGTTATATCACTACAGAATATAAGCTTTGTGAGCAGGGATGCCAAGACCTTATTATGATGAAGTCTCATTAATGTATCATCTTTAACATCACCACAGCTGTGCTAACTTTAATTACTAAATCCTCTCTTTATAAATTCAAATCACTCCTTTATCTTTATTAACCTTTGTCTTAAAGCTTCAATCCTAATTATTAAACATTCTATTTTAAATTCCAAGATATGCTCAGCATTAGGTAAGAAGTATACATGTATAATTCTAGTTAAGTATATATTAAAACATTCAAATATTAGAATTCTACTATTCTAAAGTTACTAATCAAATTCCTTGCTAATCATGTGGCTCTGACATCATGTCAATGAATCAAATCTGATGTTGTCAATCAACAGTCTGTCCCCGGATAGGTTTGATAAAAGATGCATCTAAGGGATTCTTGACTGAGGGTAGAAAAATTGCCCAGAACCAACACAGAAACCCCACTGTTGTTTGAAATTTAACTGCCAGAAACTAATTGGGTTGCCACGGGTATTTTCCCTCAGGAAAAGGGCCTCATAACTAAATTTATATTTTAAGGAGCCAATATGAGAAAGAAAGCCAGGAAACACTGAATTTAGTCTCTTTATTATGCCAATACTAGTAAAACCATGTTATGCTGTGGGGGGTGGCCATGCCAATTTTAGTATAGAGAAAAGGGTAAAATGGCAGCTAGCATAAGGAGTTCAACTGCAAATATAAAAGTGGGAGATCTATTTTTAAGTGTGCAAATGACAGCAGATATTGAAGGGACATTCTATACCTGCAAAATATATTACATTCTAAAATTCTTAGAGGTAAGTGAAAACAATGCAAGCCTGTAAGTGAAACTAAAAGAAAATATACCATTAAATAAACTTTCTAGATTATAACTAAACACATTGTCAGCAACAAAGATGTTAAGACATTGGTGAGACAGTTGGCAAGTTTTAGATGGAAACTGTTGAGTCAGTTTGCATGAAGTCAAAAGAAAAAATTAGAGGAGATTCTTTGAAGTTGCTTTGATTTGTATTTTTCTAAGTATCAACTCTCTCTGCTTGCCTTGATGCAGTTTTACAGTTCCAAGCAGGGATCCATATACAAGGCAGAGGATAGAGAAAGTCACAGTAGGTTGGACTAGTTCACAATCCGTTTGCACAGCTTAGCCTGGGGTGAAGCATCGCTATCCTGTGAGATACCACAGAGGAAATTCAGAAGCAGAATGATTCTCTTTAGAAAGGAGAGAACGGGAAGATGTTCCCCTCATTGGTTTTAGACCATTCACTGGGAATCTGTTTATAAAACATTGTGAGGAACATGCATGAACCATTTGGAAAGTCTAAAAATATGTAGCTATATCGTGCTGGAGCAATTCACTAGGTAATTTATACAATGCTAGGGCACCAAATACAAATATTAATAATAAAGAGTATGGGTTTCAATTTAAGTCAATAACTTATTTTTATCTCAGGTATTTTAAAATATAAACTGTAGATATAGTTGACATTCTTCCCACCCCATTGAATTGTGCGTTTGTTTCCTTGTTGCTCTCAGTTGACTTGCATATGTTTTTTGTAAGACAAATACAAACCACCTTCAAATTTGTTTGATTCTGCTACAGCGGAAACTGAACTCCTGGCAGAGAAGAAAGTCCATCTCTGTGAAGAAGGTCTTCCAGTGGAAGACATGGCATAAGTTTGAGAAACCAAGTTTAATGTTCCAGATGTATAGAGAATTCAAGTCACCTTCTTTTGGGAAAGAACATCTGCGATGAGCCCTGAGCATTTATGCCCAGTAGCTGTGACATGCTAAGTTGTTAGCTTACAAGTGAAGTAAACTCTAGAGCCTTTCCAACTCTTGAAACATTAGAGACTCAAAGGGGAAAACAGAGACAAATTTAGAGGAGGAAAGGTATGGTTGAAATACATGAATTTTAGAATCATCTTTATATAGGTGGGGATTGAATTTGTGGAAATAAATGTGATTGCCTAAAGAGAAAGTGAAGACACAAGAGGAGTATGCTGAAGTTTGAGCTTTGAGTAACACTAACAAATAAAGGTTTGGTAGAGAATCATGAATCTGGACAAATACAGGGAAAGAGAGCCCAGGAAGGTAGAGAATAAAATAAGAGAACATCGTTTCATGAGAGACAAGAGAAGGGAATCTTTGAAGAAAAACTATGTATTTAACACTGTTAAGAAATAAAGTAATGTGTGAGTAAAAATGTCCATTGAATTTAAGAAGGTGAAGAAGAGACATGTAGAGTGTTACTGGAGAGGAAGTAGGTTGAATAAAAGCTTATTAAAATGTTAGGGAAAGATCTTATTAACAAGCTGTGGTTCATACAACAAGGGAATAGACAATCTAGTATAAGCTTCTCTCGAATCCAGGATAAGATGCCACAGGACAGAGAAGCAAAATGTGGGATGGAGGGAACTGCATGGGCGCATTGAAAGCACAGTTTAAAGGAATGCCCTCATGGAGCAAAAGGGACCACTTGTTCATCATTATAGGAAGAAAGGAAAACATGGGTCTAATATTGTCAAATTTGATGTTCGTTAGCTGAAACATTTAAGTTTTAATGGTTTCATTTTCTCTAGGAATAAAGAGGCAACACGTGTGTGGATATGCACTGGGCCTTAACGTTTACATTGAGTGGAGAAGTTTGAAACATATGTTTTGATAGAACATCAATGTTTCGATCAGAAAATTAGAGTAACATGTCTTGACAGTGTTGAAGCCTCTTTTAAAGGGCATGGGTTAGTAATAAATTTTTATGGGTGGTTGTATAGCAGCATTTGATTTCGAAAGTAGAGGAACATAGCGTACAGCTGGATTTAGGTAAGGTAGTGGTTTTCAACACCAAGCTATACATTAGCTGCATTTCGGTAACTTTTGAAAATCACGATGCCAGATCACATCTCAGACCAATTAAATAAGGAACTTCACAGAGGAGACTTAGGCATCATGTATTTATAGCTTCCCAAGCCATTCTAATGGTAAGCCAAAGTCGAGAACCACTAATGGAAAAATAAAGGAAGTAAAGGAGTTTAAAGGTAAGATAGGTAAGGCACTCTTCATACAAACAGGTAAGCTGATTCTGAAGCCCTGGCTTCTCTGCATGGAAACCCCAAGTGAACCTGCCAAGTGTCTTCTGCAGACAGGAAGCAGTCAACCAGTAAGCTTCCTTAGAATCCAGGCTAATAAAACAAAACAAGGAATCAAATAAAACGTTTTTGTGAAAAACAAAGCAACTAAACAAAATAATGTCAGTTTAAATATTCAACATTCTTCCCAAGTGCCCACAGTAATACATAGTTTTAACTCATGAGTCACTCTGCTACCACAAGCACCACCGGTGGGAGAGAGGTGGAAGAAAAGTGAAAATGTTGGTCAACAAGTATACATTTTCAGTTATGCAGGAAGAATAAATTCTAGAGAACTGATTTATAATATGGTATCTATAAAAGCACACCTTGGAGATATTGCAGTTTGGTTCCTAAACACCACAATAAAGTTACTATTGCAATAAAGTGAGTCATGTAATGTTTTTGGTTTCCTGGTGCATATAAAAGTTATGTTTACATTATACCATAGTATTTTAATTGCTCAATAGCATCATGTCTTAAAAAATCTATGTGCATACCATTATTTTAAAATACTTTATTGCTAAAAAACACTAACCATTATCTGAGCAGGTTGGAACCCATTGCTGTTGCAGGGTCTTGCCTTCATACTCATGGGTGGTGACTGAGAAGAATAATGGTGGTGGTCGCTGCAGGTTAGGGTGGCTGTGGCAATTTCTTAAAATAAGGCAATGAAGTTTGCCACATCTATTGGTTCTTCCTTTTATGAACAATTTTTTTGTCACATATAATGTTGTTTGAGAGATTTTACCCACAATAAGACTTCTTTCAAAATTGGACTTGGTCTTCTCACACTTTACCACTTCTTTATCAACTGATTTTATGCAATAATCTAAATTTTTTCTTGTCATTGCCACAGTCTTCACAACCTCAACAGGGTTAGAAATCACCTTCTTTGGTCCTCAATAGGTAACAACATCCATTAAAGTTTTATGCAGAGATTGCAATAATCCAGTCACATCTTCAGGCTCCACTGCTAATTACAGTTCTCTTGCTATTTTCACCACCTCTGCAGCTACTTTTTCCACTGAATTATTGAACCCTTCAAAGCAAGGGTGTCAAACTCATTTTCACTGGGGTCCACATCAGCCTCAAGGTTGCCTTCAAGGGGCCAAATGTAATTTTAGGACTGTATAAATGCAACTACTCCTTAACTAGGGGCAAGGAGCTCAGTGCTGCCACCAGGTAGAAACAAGGTCCAGAGCCACATAAAACAAGGTGGAAGGCTGGATTTGGCTGGCAAGCCTTGTTTTTGCTACCTGTGCTTTAAGATTTTCCATGAAACTTGGGATCAACCTCTTCCAAACCCCTGCTAATATTGATATTTTGACCTTTTGTTAATAATCTTGAATGTTCTTAATGGCATCTAGAATAATGAATGCTTGCCAGAGGGTTTTCAATGCAGTTTACACAGATCAATCAGAGCAATCACTATCTACGACAGCGGTAGCCTTATGAAATGTATTTCTTAAATAAGATTTGAAAGTTATAACCTTGTTTCATGGGGTATAGAATGGGTGTTGTATTAGCAAGCCTGAAAACAACATTAATCTCTTTGTACATCTCCGTTAGAGCTCCTGGATAACTGGACATTTTGAAAGGGATTTTTTTTTTTTTTTTGGTGAGCAGTTGGTGTCAATTATGGGTAGGCTTAAAATCCTCAGTACACCATGTTGTAAGTAGATGTGCTGTCATCCAGGTTTTATTGTTCCATTTGTAGAGCACAGGCAGAGTAGATGCATCATTATTTTTAAGGGCCCTAGGATTTTTAGAATGGTAAATGAGCATTGCCTTCAAGTCACCAGCTGTATTAGTCTCTAATAAGACAGTCAGCCTGTCCTCTGAAGCTTCAAAGCCAGGTATTAACTTCTCTTCTTTAGCTATGAAAGTCTTAGACAGCATGCTCTTTCAATATAAGGGTGTTTCATGTACATTTAAAATCTTTTGTTTAGTGTAGCCATCTTTATTAATTATCTTAGCTAGATCTTCTGGATAATTGGTTGCAGCTTCTAGTTAGATACTTGCTGTCACCTTGAACTTTTATGTTATGAATAAGCTTCTTTTCTTAAACCTCAATAACTACCTCTGCCAGCTTCAGACTCTTCTACTGCAGCTCCCTCACCTCTCTCAGAGTTCATAGAATTGAAGAGAATTAGGACTTTGCTCAGGGTTAGACTTTGGCTAAAGGGAATGTTGTAGCTGGTTTGAAATTCTATCCAGACCACTAATATTTTCTCCAGTATCAGCAATAAGGCTATTTTACTTTTTATCATTTGTGTGTTCACTGGAGTTCTTAATTTCCTTTAATAACTTTTCTCTTTCATTTAGAACTTAGCTAATTGTTTGGTGCAAGAGGTCTAGCTTTTGACCTGTCTTGGCATTCAACATGCCTTTTTCACTAAGCTTAATCACTTTTAGCTTTTGATTTAAAGTAAGAGATGTGTGACTCTTCCTTTCATTTGAACACATAGAGGCCATTATAAGGTTACTAATTGGCTTAATTTTAATATTGTTGTGTCTCAGGAAATAGAAAAGCCTGAGAAGATGAAGAAAGACAGGGAACACTGTTGGTGGGACAGACACACACAACATCTGTTAAGTTCCCCATTTATGTGAGCACAGTTTGTGGTATCTCAAAACAATCAGAACATCAACATCAAAGGTCACTGATCAGAAATCACAATAAAAATAGAACAATAGTGAAAAATATTGTGAGAATTATCAAAATGTGGCACAGAGACACAAAATGAGCAAACGATAGTGAGAAAATGACATAGATATACTAGGTCAATGTCCAGTTGCCACAGACCTTTAGTTTGTAAAAAACACAGTATCTATGAAACACAAGAAAGTGAAGTGTAACATAATGAGGTATGCCTGTACTCAATAACATTATATGGCATATGAGAAATTTGTTAATAGAATGGATCTCTCATGTAGGATTATGTTTAATCTTATGTATCACTAGAAAACACTACATTTTGACAAAATTTGATCTGAGGACATCCACAACAATGTAGAACACATTTCTTACCATATATATTGCTTTGACTTCACTAGAATCATCAGAATCTTTCCACTTAATGTTAGATATTAGTTTTTATTACAAATACCAGTTCTGGCTATGTTATAAGTACTATTATATTAATCTAAATTCATTTATTGAATAATGTCTGTTGAATAATTTCATCATTAAGTGAATTTTTCATTGAACAATATTATCACTGTGGTCACCATTTTAAAGACAAAAACATTAAATTTTGATTATATTTTAAACTGGGTCTATTTCAATTACATTGTTCTTTAAACTTTATTGCTAAAAACTCACTAAAAATTATTTTTCCAGTTTTATGTTTGAGTAAGTTTAAAGTGGTAAATAAATAATCCAATCTCTTTCTGATAGTCTGATGCCCCTACAGTGCCTGAAGATTATAATTCAGAGTATCAATTTTAATTATACTTATAAAACTAGAACATTGAGTAACCACAAACTGTCTAAAGTTTGTTTTTGTTTTGTTTTTAGTTAATATACAAGGCCATAATACTTTTTTATAACACAAGAAGAGGAAAGACTATTCCACTCCTAGGTATATACCCAGGTGAGATGAAAATATACCCACACAAAAACTTGTATATAAATGTTTATAGCAGCATTCTAATAGTCAAAAAGTGAAAACAACTCAAATGTCCTCACTTGATGAATGGATAAACAATTTCTGGTGTAGCCTTACCATGGAATATGATCTGGCAATAAATAAAGGAGTAAGGT
>PVKM010024179.1:0-20702 GCA_004027735.1 Carollia perspicillata
ACAGAAAACTGTACTGAAAAACAATTAAAATAAAAAAAATCAAAAAAAAAAAGTTATACAGACTTAAAGTAGTGACCTAACTTCTTCATTGAAATATCAAAGTCCTTTAGGATATCCACAAACACACAGTCCTTCCTTCTCCCTCTGCCTTAATTTGGTGTACCGTATCTCAGGAAAGAAGAGGTCTGTGATTCAGGCTCCTGACACCATCAGCTGTGTCACCATCAGGATCTTCAGTTAATCCCAAAGGCATGTGGCACTTTCTCATGGCCCACCAGTAAAAGTCCTTTCACCCTTTTTCTTCCAGGCAGAGTCTCTCCTACTTCCTAAGCCACGTGGCCAAAGGGAGCACCCCAAAGCTGCAGGGCCCGCACTCTCTCCAAATCCCTGGGGTCCCCCAAAGTTGTGGGGGTCCCCATCCTGGCAAAAGCCAAGTGGCTCTCCCTCAATGGCTGCCATGTCTGGGTTTAAATCCCTATGCCAACCTTTCGATGTACCCCCATTTCTGACTCCTCCTACAATCAGTTACACCTTCCAGCATTCCTGTATTATTCCAAGTTTAGTGGGCTGCCATTGTGAGTCTGGGCAGGTGTGGCCCCCATATCATGGAGCCAATCTTTTCCAAACTCTCACGCAGGTGCTGTCACCAGGGATAGTTGCCCCCTAGTTACATTTTAAGTGAAAGTCACTTCCAACCCCCTGGCTCAAGGCATGGCCACAGCTATTTAACATATCTATGAAAGGTTATAGATATGTTAAATGACCATGCCAGAAGTTAGTTGCAAAGCTGTTGCTGCACAAAACAGCTCTGCAAGTTCCTGCTCCATGTGTCCCTTCCCCCAACTCACACCTGTGGGGGAACAGGGTGAGGACATCCTAATATTTCCTGGACACCTTGAGTTCTGGACCCCATTCCAAATCCCTGTTTGGGCCTCCCCCCTGTCTGCACCTTGTATCACTATCACAGTTCTCTCCCCAAAGATTCCATCTCCAGTGTCTCTAGTCTACTCCGCTCCCACTCCCTTTGCTGGAGTCCAGAGTAAGTGGCTGCAAATGAAAATGTGTGCTTTCGCCCTTTAAACAGCTGGTTGCATTTCTAGCCATCTGTAGGAGCAGAGAGCAGCCCTGCCACTTTTAGACACTGGTTGTTATCTGTGTACTTTTCAGGCTCTGGTGCTCTAGGCTGGGGATCCCGCTTAGAGTTTAGACCCCCAATTCTCCAGGATCCAACCAGCCACTTAAGGATCCTTCCAGCACTTCAGCTGCTGACTATGTACACCCAGCTAGCCCTCTCGCATCTCCGCTGCATTCCTTACCAGTCAGATTGTGCTGAAGTTGATTCTTTTGTTTGTCCGAGGTGTAAGTCTTCTCTCTCACCATTGTTTAATTGTTCGTTCTGGATGATTTGTCCACAATTTAGTTAGAATTCCAGATTGGTTCTGGGAGGCAGTTAGTGTGACTTCCACTCACTCCTCTGCTGTCTTGGATCCATCTGTGTCTAGCTTTTTCTCTCAAATTTTGACTGTAAAATTCATCCATGTTGTTATATGTAGCTACAATTTCTTCTTTTATGTTCTAATATATTTCCTTGTATGAATATACCCCATATTTTTGGCCACCATTTTTGTTCAGTCACCGTTGATGAAGAGTTCTTGATTGTTATAATTATTGCCAGTTTGGTTATTATAACTATTGCTGCTACTAACATTCTTGTTCATATATTTTGGGAGCTCTGTACCATTTCTCTTGGGTTTATATATCTAATAATAGAATTATTATATCATAATATTAGCATATGCTTATTTTTCATCAAAAAATGCCAAGGTTTTTACAGCAGTGGCACTAACTTACACTCCCATAGTAAAGTATGATGGTTGCTCTACATCCTCACCAACATTTGCATTTTCCATCTTTTCTATTTAGCCAATCCGGCAGTTGCATGCTCAGTTTTATTGTGGTTTGAATTTGCATCTCTCTCAGTATGTTAGCATTCTTTTGTGAAATGAACATTCAACTTTTTTTTACATTTTTCCTATTGTTTGCTTATCCTTTTTATTACTGATTTGTTTATGTTCTGTATAAATTCTGAATATTTATCTTTTTCAATATGTGAATTACAAGTATATTTTCCAAAATCATGACTTGCCTTTTCTATTAATGGTGCTTTTTCAAAAAGAGAAATTTTAACTTTAATGAAGTTTAGATTACTAATATTTGTGTGCCCTCTTTACTGTATATTGTCCAGCTCAAGGTTATGAAGATATTCTCCTATATTTTCTTCTACAAGATTTACTGTTTTGTCTTTTACATAAAAGTCTACAGTCCACCTGTAATTGATTTTGTTCAAGGTATAATGTATAGATCAAGTTATTTTTCCCCATATACAGATCCAGAAGAACCAGCATCATTTGTAGAAAATAAATCCTTTTATGATGATTCTGCAAGGGGTAGTCTGTGGGTGGAAGTATTTATGTACAGCCCATGTTGGTTTCTTTGTCTTTTTGTCTGTTGTTGCACCAGTTCAATAGTGTCTTAGTTACTGAAACTTTATAACTTATAGTCACTCCTTATGAAGTAATGGGCATCCTCCTTCACTTATGTCATTTTAATAGTGTATTAGCTAGTCATGACCTTTTGCTTTTCTATGCGAAGAAGAATTTGTCAGTCTGCAAATAAAACTTGAATAAACTTCTGGAATCTTTTGAGTGGTTGTGAGAATCTTTAAAACAGTTTAGAAGTTACATGTTAAGAGTGGTCAATTTTCCTATTAAATATCAAATTATTCAATTGATATTGTATGGAATTACTATGTAATTTTTTGTAATTACTGTATCCTTTTTTATCTTGTTTTATATTCATTTAATATGTGTGTTTCATCATTTCTTCTTTATTGACTACTTGTGGATTATTAAAATACTGTAACCCTATTTTTTCACGTTATCAGTGTGTTACACATTCACTTAGTGTGTCTAACCACATGCATGCATCTTGTGCACTTGAAAAAATAGGTGTTGCCAATGTTTGACACAATGTTTGATACATAATAATTAATTCAGATTGGTTGTTTGTATTGTTCAAGTCACCTTTAATCTTACTCAATTTTCCTGCTGTTCTTTCATAATTACTGAGAGTAGTATATTTAACTTCTTTAAATAGGATTGTAGATTTGTCTTACCCTCCTTCTGAATTTCTGCTTTAAAAATTTTGTCACTGTGGTAGATGTATGCAAATGTAGGAATACTGTATCATTATACTGAATTGCTCTTTTTAAAAATCAAATGTTCCTCTTTGTATCTGGTAATAATTTTCCTTAAAGTCCACTTTTTCTACATTTAACATAACTGCTCTAGCTTTCTTCTGTTAGTGGTTTTATTTTAATATTTTTCTCAAATATTTGTTTTTACATTTAACAGGGGTTTTATTTTTAACACCATATATTTAGGTTTTGCTTTTTCATAAAGTCTGACAGTCTTTGGCATGTAACTGAATGATTTATTCAATTTACATTTTATGTAAATACTAACATAATGATTTAAAAATCATTTTTGTTGGCATGTTTTCCATTTCTCTCATCTTTACTTTGTCCCAGCATGTCTCTTTTATTTACTCTTATGTATTTTTCAGATATATTTATTTTGTTTTTCTCCTTTATTAGTTGGTTTGTTGTTATTTACTATGTCATTAAATATTATCTTCATAGTTACTTCATGAATTACAGCATGTATGTGTTAGTATGTATAACCATTTATTCATTTTTATTGACAAATAAGATTCCATTTGTGCATTTCGCCTTTCATAGTTCCCTCCTGTGTAGGATTATCCCATACAAGTAGCAGCGCTTTGGCAGCCTCTAACGCTAGTGTCTTTCTCCTAACCCAGACAGTCTTCCCCTTTCAAAAAAAAAAAAAAACTATTTTTCTATAATAAGCAGTGGTTAAAAACTCTGATTAAAAAAGGGTATTTGTGAAAAATTCACTTTTGAGTGCACCCTTCCTTCTAGAATCGTGGCTCATTAAACTGTCCTTTCACTGATTCTTCTGTAATGTTTCTGAGCAGTTTGTTATGTATTTTGCTCCACTTCTGTAGTTGTATCTGGTGGAAAGTGAGTGTGATATAAATAATATTAAGGCTAGAACTGGGAAGTTTATTTCCTTTTCTGTAAGCTGGTTCAAATGTAAACTTATATGGAGCTCACTAGAGAGGACAGTGCACTGGGGAGTGTGTGGAAGTGAAAGACACATCTGCATGTTTATGGACTAAAGGATTCAGTGGGAAATGAAATGTTGCAGACTCAGGAATGAAGAGATCATAGAAATAAATTAGTGTTGCATTAGAGGAGGAGTTTTGTATAGAAAGAATTGATCTGATTGGTATTGATGCTGATGGAAAGGCAGAAAATTGAGGTAGTTCACATAAACTCCATTTTCTATGTGAAATAAAAATAAAAGTCAACATTATGAACAAGGAGTGTAGAAGAAGAAAGTCCAGAATAGTAATAACACTTTAGAACACATGCTGGGATGCTTACAGAGGAGGCTGGCCAAATATATTTCATAGAATTTCTTAGCTGTGTTGAAATGTGAGCCAGCATCATGCTATAAGTTAAAGCATCTTTTACCTCCACAACTCCGCACTCCCAGGCAGCTCTTTGGACACAGGGCCAGGTCTGGAACTGTCCTTCTACCATTGTTGTCTCATCTTGAACTTGTTTTGGCCATTGGATAATTTATCTTGAGAACTTTGTACACTGGGACATATCAGTTCCAATTCTTGTGAGCCACTACTGGGCATTCTATGTATTAGCTTAGAAGACATATCTAGAAGATACAGAGATCAGGGAATATGATCTTAGTGTCCAATTTGGACCATATAACCTCACCATGCTGATTTCTTATGAAGGACCAGTTGAATTTGATCTCAGTGTATCATCCTCAATAGATGTTTTATGCTAACCCACTGATCCATCAGAGTGACCCTTTCCTCCTATACCCGTACATGAGTTATCTCACCAGGAGCCAGTTCTTCACTGATCTAGTCCTTTAAGACCATTATGTCAAAAGTGGAGGATTAAATCTGATCAGAAAAAAACTTGTTTCTAATTACTATGATAGGCAAGATAACTATTACTGTTATCTTGCCTATCAATATAAAGTTTAGAAAACTTAGGTATCAAAATATCATAGTGGCAATCTCTCACTGACTAATATAATGTTGTTAGTACCTTATTTACTGAAAATAGTAAGTGCTGAACTAAAACTAACTCAATGTAATTCTTTCTGTAACATGATGTGTTAGTTACAGATACTGGTGCAGAGCAAATTACCTCAAAACCCAGTGCCTTAAAGCAATAATTATCTATTATTGTTCACATGTCTGTGGGTAGATAGGGTTCAGCTGCTCTGGGTTGTGTCCAGCTGGGCATCTTTCCACTGTACCTTCTTGGGACCAAGAATCCAGTCAGGGCCAGTCCTCTGATGATGCTGGTAGGGTAAGACAGACAGCAGAAATAATATGAGATCTCTGTGGCCCAGGCCTAAAACTGGCATCACTGGTGTCTGTTCATCTTCAGCTACAGCAAGTTATATATCTGAGCTCAATGTCAAGGGACAGAAATGTATATTCCACACATGATGAGGTCATGACAAAACGATTGATGAAGGAGGAGTGAAAATTGGGGCCAATAATGCAACCTACCACACATACATTGCACATCCCCCCTCTTTCTTCACCAGTTTCTCATACAAGGTTCAGGAGCCTTCTTGGAAGTTACTCATTCTATGTCTATGGAGAACAAATTGCCCAGCCTTGTTTTTGCTTTTTGTTTCAGTGGTATTTACCTCTAAGATTACCCTTGAACTAAACATATAGGATTTCATATCTGTGACAGCAAAAAACAATATGGAATGGTTAAAGATAATGAACTTTGCAAGTAGAAAGATGTGGCATACAGACCCAACTCCACTATTTTCTCTGTGTTAATTTAGCAGGTTCAAAAAGTCACTTAAGGCTGAGTTGAGTCTTTTATAACTAGCAAAATGTTAACATGTTCAGTCACTAGAAACTAAACTGCAGCTGTAAATAGCACTCATTTGATTAAACTACAAAGTAATTTTCTTCAAATGCTCTTACCCTATAGGTTTACGGGGAATTGTAGAGACCATATAGGTAAACATACTATTTCTCTTTTTCTTTCCTTTTTTTTTCTGAAGAAATAGTGATTTACATTCTAAACCATGAAAATGTTAAGTTATAATAAAAGGCTACTTTCAAGTTTGCCATTTACAGGTTCACTTATTGTTCATAACTCATATTTGAAACCTACTATATTATCCTGCTTCACAGCGTGATTTCTGCTTATTTGTCTAATGTTTTTTAAAGAACAGTAATTTAATGACGATAGTGATACTCATCCTTGACCCCTAACAAATGCGCTATTTCATGAAGCCTGTTTATAAAATACAGTCATAGTCGATGTATGTTTCATGCTTGCCTTTAGAAACTGTGAAAACAATGCAAAACAAAAATAATCCCAAGGCCTTGTGATGTTATTTTCACAAACAAAGGAACTTTAACTTTAGAGTACTACAGTTTTATTTCTCTTCAAAGCACTTTCTGTTTATATTTGCTCCTAAGAAAATTGATTTTACTCCTTTCTCACAGAAAAGTCTGAACCTTGTATTCCATTTCCAGGGAAACATTGTTAAGTTTTATTTTCTACCCAACACACAAATATCCAAGCACTATATTGTCCAACCAAAATCCCTAAAACTATGAAAACATATTTATTGTTTTGTTTTTATGTTATTAAAAATATAGACCAAATACAATCTTGAAGAAAATGTTGAAATAGTTAAGCTTCTATTAAATATTTTGTGACGATATTGATATATTTAAATAACTGTTTAACACAGAGGACATGAATAAGAAAATACATAGAATGGCTACTTCATATATACCACTTATTTTAATATACATACCCACCAAATCTGAAGTTCTAAGATGATAGCTAAGATAAGCAGAAATCAGAACCCTAAAGTGATATAATAGTTACATACTTTTAAAATGTCATTTTTAACCTTAGAACGCAAAAAAATCAGACTAAAGGGTGTGTTTTGTTTAATCTAATAGCATCTTAAATGAGGCTCATAATGAAGACACTTTCTTTTAATGATGGTGTCCCCAAGTCCCCCATCTTTTAACGTTTACACTTTTTCTGCATTATGTAATTATGGAAACAATCTGTTGTCCAAATGCTTTTGTTTAGTAGTTAAAATAAGATACAGAGACTTCAGTGGAAAGAGGTTGTTTTGCCAGTGACACTGTGCTGGGATGGTAAGATGGAATCTTCCTGGGAATTAAAGCAAATGTGATTTGTTTCGTATCAAAGTTGTGGTAAATTTTACTTTTGCTTTTAAATTATTTTGTAATCCAAAGAAGCTTTTACTCATTATTTTAGGCAGAAAAATACATCTAGATTATTCTAAACATATAGGATAAACCCTTAGTACCAAGTAGTTGCATTGAAAAAAATTTAAAAAGCAGAAAGTTTATTCATATGGGTTATCTATCATAAAGCCAAAAAATTATATCTTTAAGATCTACTAAAATTTATTTTTCAAGGGCTTACAATTCAGACATTTCTTTATTATAATATTTTATTTTGGAGTTACTAATTACAATTCTAATTAACTGAATCTTATTTAATTTCAAGAAGAATTTGTGACATTTAATGAACCAAGTTAGATTTTTGAAATTCACATTTGGGTCTAGTGTCTTTCAGTTGGGAGCCATTTTATTTTGTGGAATTCCAGAGTGGTGGTTACAGCCTCAAATCTTTTAAGATATATTTCTTTTTGTTTTACATTTGTAGGCTGACGCCTTTAATTTGTTCTGTTTAGTTACATTAATCTATCACATGAACATATGTAACAGGTAGCGAGGGAACACTCATCCAGAGCATTGCTATAAACACAAACAGCACCTAGATATGTCACCAAACATTCTCTCCCTAATGAACGCTTGTCCCATGACCACCTTTGAAGTGACGAACTTTAGCTGGAGTGCTGGTTTCTACGGCCTTCACTTGCTGGTAGTGACCAAGAGCAGAACCAAAATCAATCTCTGTCAGGCTTGTAATTGAGCACTTCCCTAATTTATGAGATGGTTTTCCCATTAACAACAAAATCTCAAGAATTAAATAAAAGCAGACCTTCACAAGTGCTGCTGCATAGGTGAATGTGGGATAAACATTGATAAATGCGCATGCCTTGAGCAAGCCTGACTTTGAAAAATTCTGTGTCAGAGTTTTAGGTCATATTTTGACAACAATTAGGAACACTGAAATAAATAGTTGGCAATTCTTCTTTATTATGACAGGGGATGTACAGCCATCTTTACCAAGAAAAAAGCCTATTTTATGAATATGAATTGTATTATGGCTGTGCTCAGCCATCTTGCTGTGACTGAGAATCTATAAGTATTTCTATTACAAACCAGAGTAGAATTCTTCTGAAGAATTGAAAAAATTGGTTAAGTTTGTTTTCACTTCATTATTTGTAAAATTCCTGTGATTCATATGGAACCCACAAAGTGTTTCTAAAAATTAAATATTTAGTTCAATTTTATTTTTAGTATGAAAAATCTACCTATAATATTTTTGAAATGTTCTGACAAAATCTAAATGACTCAAGAGCACTGGCTGAAATGCTAAGTCTTTGAAGTTTATTATCATTTTATCTAATTTAAACATTTTAAAGATTCATCTGTTGGCAGTATAATTATTTAATTTCTTTTATTATATGCATCTGTGTATCTACATTGATCTAAACACTATATAGTAAGAGAATGATGTTTCTTGGGTTGGGCTTAACCTATGTGGATACAAAAGTACTAGCCTATCTTGTCAGAAATGTGCACAAGTCCTATCTGAAGCTGATAATTGATTATATGAACTGAAGTCGATAGTTTGCTTAAAAAATAGATTAGTAACCCTGCAGTCTATACAGCCATGGCATCTGCCTTACCCAGGATTCTTTGGAGAAAACCAATCAATGCAAAAATTTAATTAATTAATTAATTAATTAATTAGCAAACCTTTTCACATATATTTCAGTATAAGAGTAAAATTATTGGAAATTCTGGAAATTGAAGTATGATATATATAACCTGCAAAATTAAAACCTAAAATAGGTGTGAGTGTGTATATACATACATGTAGTGTCTTACACATAGATTATAGTGCACTAATTTGGGTGGTCTGGGTTATAGTAACAGCCATATACATCTCACACACAGTCATATAACACATCAGAGGATAGTTCTGCTTGGTGAAGGTACAATCTTTGGGGGAGTGTCTCTTTTAAACATGATGATTCGGAACCTTCAAGCACCTTCCATTCTGTGGTTCTACCACCCACTAAGGCCATGTCATGCAGCCTAAAGAATAGAAAAAAAAAAAGAAAGAAAAAGTTCTGATATTCTCATTCTTTTTTTTGGTTTTATCTTTTTTTGAGAATAGATTTAAATTTTATTGCATTTTTCTATTACTATCCCCCTTATACCTCTTCTATCTCCACCTACAAAACCAAAATCAACACACTGTTGTTCAGAGTCCATGAGCCTTTTTTTTTTTTTTTGCTCAATCCCTCCATGACCTACAATCTGCCCCCACCCCTGCTGAGCTGTCACCCTGCTCTCAGTCTATGAGTCTGTCTCTGCTTTGCTTTTAGTTCAGTTTGTTCACTAGGTTCCACATATGAGTAAAATCATTTAGTATTTGTCTTTCTCTGACTGGCTTATTTCATTTAGTGTAATGTTCTCTAGGTCAATCCATGCTGTTGCAAAGGTAAAATTTTCTTTTTCTTTTTTTTTTTTTTACAGCTAAGTAGTATTCCATTGTGTAAATGTCCCATAGTTGTTTTATCCACTCATTTACTGATGGACACTTGCTCTACTTCCAAATCTTGGCAATTGTAAATGACACTGCAATGAACATAGGAGTGCTTATATTCTTTCAAATTAGTGTTTTGGGATTCATTGGATAAATTCACAGAAGTGGAATCACTGGGTCATGAGACAGACCCATTTTTCATTTTTTTTGGTATCTCCATACTGCTTTCTACAGTGATTGCATCAGTCTACATTACCCCCAACAATGCAAGAGTGTTCCCCTTTCCCCATATCCTCATCAGCACTTGTTTGTTGACTTTTTGATGATACCCATTCTGACAGGTGTGAAGTGATATTTAATTGTGGTTTTAATTTACATTTCCCTGATCATTAGTGATGTGGAGCATCTTTTCATATGTCTGTTGCCCATGTCTATGTCCACTTTGAAGAAATGTCTCTTCAGGTCCTTTGCCCATTTTTTTAATTGGATTTTTGGGTGTTGAGTTTTGTAAGTTCCTTATAAATTTTAGATATTAACCCCTTATTGAATGTATCAGCAAATATGTTTTCCTATTTTACTTCTTATTCAACATAGTACTGGTAGCCCTAGCCACAGCAATCAGACAAGAAGAAATAAAAGGCATCCAAATTGGAAAAGAAGAAGTGAAACTGTTATTTTTGCAAAAGACATGATACTATACATAAATAACCCTAAAGAGTCTATCAAGAAACTATTTAGAGGTGATAAATGAATTCAGCAAAGTAGAAGGGTACAAAATTAATATCTAGAAATCAGTGGCATTTTTATATGCCAATAATGAACTAACAGAAAACAATCCCATTCACAATTGCTTCAAAAAGAATAAAATACCTAGGAATGAATTTAACCGAGGATGTAAAATATCTGTAGTCAGAAAATTATAAGACGCTGAAGAAAGAAATTGAAGAAGATACAAATAAGCGGAAGTACATACTGTATTCAAGGATAGAAAAAATTAATATCATTAAAATGTCCATACTACCCAAAGCAATCCATAGATTCAATGCAATTCCTGTCCAGATTCCAATGACATATTTCACAGAACTAGAACAAATATTTCAAAACTATGTGAACCACAACAGTCCCCAAATACCAACAACAATCTTAACAAATAAGAACAAATTTGGAGGGATCATGCTTTCTAATATTAAACTGGGCTATAAGATCATAGTAATCAAGTGGTGAGAGACAGATACCATATGATCTCACCTTTAACTGGAACATAACAACAAAAGAAAAAAGCAAACAAAATGTAACCAGAGACATTGAAATTAAGAACAATCTAACAATAGTCAGAGGGGAGTGGGGAGGGTACACTGGGGAGAAGAGTTTTCAGGAACCACTTTAAAGGACACTTGGACAAAACCAAGGGGGAGGGTGGAAGCAAGGGAGGGAGGTGGGTTTGGCTGAGATGGGGGGAAAATGCAGACAACTGTAATTGAACAACAATAAAGTAATTTAAAAAATCATAGTAATCAAAACAG
Source organism: Carollia perspicillata (assembly GCA_004027735.1). Lineage (NCBI taxonomy): Eukaryota > Metazoa > Chordata > Mammalia > Chiroptera > Phyllostomidae > Carollia > Carollia perspicillata. Next base: position 11,413 of record PVKM010024179.1, read on the forward strand.
CATAATGCTGGCATTAAAACAGACACAGATCAATGGAACAGAGTAGAGAGACCAGAAACAAACACTCATCTTATAGTCAATTACTATTTGACAGAGGAATCAAGCACATATAATGAGCTAAAGATAAATGGTGCTGGGATAACGGACAGATATGTGCAGAAAGATGAAACTAGACCACATTCTTATACTACACAAAAGAATAAATTCAAAATGAATTAAAGATTTAAATGTTAGACTCAAAACCATAAAAATCCTAGAAGAAAACATAAGCAGTAAAATCTTAGATCTTTCTCATAGCAATATTTTCTTTCTGATATATCTCCCAGGCAAGGAAAACAAAAGCAAAAAATTATACTCATCTCTTAAAGTCTATTTCCTAGAAAAGGTGCTCTGCCCTTCCTTTCACATTCTGTTGCCTGGAAGACAATGGCACAGTCACAGATAACCACAACTCTAGCTGTGATATCAACTAAGAAGAGGAGAATACAAATTTGTTCTGCTATACTTACATAATAACTGGAAATTCTAATTTAAATTTCTATTTTATCTACTTTGAACTAAACTATTCCTCCCATAATTGGAATGTAGCAGTAATTAAGTAAAGTAGTGCTCAGAGCATTTATAATAGATATTGTGGAATGCATAAATTAAAGTACTTGAACTTTAAATATAACAGAACCAGATTCTAATTAATTTTGCTCCTTGTGTAGTCTTGATGTGTTATTTGGCCTTTTATTCTACCATAAGTTAAAAGAAATAAATGAGAATGAATAAATAGATGTTGCCATAGGCAAGCACACAGAAATCAGCCTCCTCTGCAAGGAAGACAGGTAAGTAAATGCATAAACAAATCAAATGACCGATCAATCATGATAGTTTGAAGCTATCTGGTATATGGTAAACTACCTACTTATCTTTAAAATATAGCTCCAATATAGTATCTTTCTGAAACCTTTCTTTGACACGCTGTCAGAATTATCACCATCTCCTCTAGGATCTAAATCTCTCAATATTTATTTTTTATCTGCACTATGACCTTTATAACACTTTCCTTTCCCCCCCTAAATTCTAAGCTTGCATAGGCTAGAGATTTTTAAAAATCTTTCCTCACTCTCTCTACTTAGCACATTGTTGTCATAAAAATATTTGAAACGAATGAATCAAACCACATTATAATAGTATCAAATAAAATCTTGCACTACTATAGGGAGAAAAATACAATATACAATCCAATTTAGAAATGAACATTCACATCATAACATTTTGCCTTGAAAAGTTAATTTTGACTTGCTTCTACATCTTGATGATTGTAAATAATACTGCAATGAACATAAGCACTGCAATCACCCAGTGCTTATGTTCTTTCAAATTTGTGTTTTGGATTCCTTTGGGTATATTCCCAAAAGTGGGGTCACTGGGTCAAAAGGCAGATCCATTTTAATTTTTTGAGGTATCTCCATACTGCTTTTCACAATGGCTGCGGCAATCTGTATTCACACCAGCAGTGCAAAAAGGTTCCCCCTTCTCCAATCCTCACCAGCACTTGTTTGCTGATTTATTGATGACAACCATTGTGACAGGTGTGAAGTGATAACTAATTGTCATTTTAATTTGCATTTCTTTGATAATTAGTGGCATTGAATATTTATTCATATGTCTATTTGCCATGTGTATGCCTTCTTTGGAGAAATGTCTATTCAGGTCCTTTGCCCATTTTTTAAATGGGTTGTTTGTCTTTTTGCTGTTGAATTTGTAAGTTCTTTTTAAATTTTGGATATTAACACCTTTTCAGATATATTGGTAAATATGTTCTCCCGTTATGTGGGTTGTCTTTTTATTTTGCTGATGGTTTCCTTTGCTGCACAAAAACTTTTTTATTTTATTATTTTTTTAAGATTTCATTTATTTATCTTTAGAGGGGAAGGGAAGGAGAGAGGAAGAGAAATGTCAATGTATTATTGCCTCTCGTGTGTGTCCTGCGGGGAACTGGCCTGCAACCTAGGCATGTACCCTAACTGGGAGTCGAACCACGGTCCTTAAGTTCACAGGCCTGCGCTCAATCCACTAAGCTACACTAGCCAGGGCTGCAAAAACTTTTCTTAGTTTGATGTAGTTTCATTTGCTAAATTTTTGTTCTCTTTGCCTGAGGAGATATAGCAGATAAAATATTGCTGCAAGCAATATCCAAGATTTTACTCCTTATGTCTTCTAGGATTTTTATGATTTTGGGTCTAACATTTAAGTCTTTAATTCACTTTTAATTTTTTTCGTGTGTGTGTGGTATAAGAAGGTGGTCTTGTTCCATTAGTAGATGAGTGGATAAAACAGCCATGGTACATTTTACACATGGAATATTACTCAACCCTAAAAATGAAGAAAATTTTGTCCTGTGACAGCATGAATGGACCTAGAGAACATTATACTAAAGGCAATAAGTCAGTCAGAGAAAGACAAATACCATATGATTTCACTCATATGTGGAATCTAATGAACAAACTGAACTAACAAGCAAAATAGAGACTGACTCATAGAAACAGATCAGGACAACTATGGGAGAGTTGTTGAAGGGTTGAGGGACCAAGCAAAAATGAAAAAGGACTCATGGACATTGACAGTAGTGTGGCGATTGCAAGGGGAGGGAGTATAAGAGTGATAAATGGTAATGAGAAAAAGTTAATTTTCAGTTATCAGAAAACTTGTCATCTACATATATAATATATAAATCAAAATGCATATTTAATATTGCACATACTTTCAATTTCTTATGATGTTGTTAAATACAAACATATTAATGATTCCATTGCTAATGTGGCTATTATATGAATTTCATTTTACCACAGCTTAATGAGCACTTGCATAGCCTAAATACAGATATGGAAAATTTAAATATCAGGGATTAACCATTTCACAAACTTCAGATAGGATCTTTAGTACCATCTTCCATCACCTCCATAAACAGTGGGAGCAAACACATGCAATCCGGCAGGGAAGTCTTGCATGTTCTGGAATTCACGTTCAGTTTGAAGATCTTAAGGATCCTCAGTGAAATGAAAGCCTCAAATGAACATGAGCGAGTCATCTCTGTCCAGATGGCCCAGCTCCCAATTAGCTACGGAGTTACTGAGACAAAGTAATTTTATATTTTCCAAATGCACAAATATGCAAATGTAACTTCCATCAGTCACTTGTTTAACATCTACTGTATGTCTTAAATTTTGCAAAGTGAGCAACACTGTCCTACATAGGCTATATTTCTTTCTTTATGTATTGTGCTATCATATTTAGAGAGTTCTTATTATGAATATTTCAGTAAAACATCATTCTTGATGGTAATTTTTCTATTTCAAAAATATTGTCTGTGTCAAATCTGTTTGGTGAATAAATGTACTTAATCTTTGGGGCTGAGAGTCATCATAACTTTTGCAAATAAAAACATAATCATATATGCTCTCCATAAAATGTTTAGGGTTTAAAAACAACCTCTTTTGATACTACAGCTGAAGTATATGTCAAATTATTTGCTAAGCCTAAGATCTCTTAAGAATATAAAACATCATTTCTTTTCTTGAAAATGTCAAAAATATGGCAAGAATAGAGACTTCAGTTTTGTTAACTTTTAAGGGCATAAATATATGAATCGTGGATGACACAAAGCCAAGTATTTTTCCCCTTTAAATAAATTAAAACTGCTAAGATATAAATTCCATGAAAAAATGGAGTTTATAACAGAAATAGAAACTGACCCTTAACTCTAGTGGAATTACCGGATGCCGTTATAATAAGCTTCCCTAGATGCCATGGTGTAAATGTATTAGCTGTACTAAGAGACCTACTCCTGCTATAATTATGTTAGGAACCAATAAGACAGCTCAGAAATCAATATGCTAAGACAGATAGAGTAAAGGACCATGGCCAGCCCACTGGGAATAGATTAGTCTGGCAGGTCCCTAGCTGAGCCATGAAGAAGGAGATATCTTTGCTGTTGTAGAAAACCATTAATTATAAATTTTCCTGAACAAGGAACTTGAAGTAAAAGCTTAGACTGCCTTGTTCATACCACTCAATGAAAACTGCAACACTTATTGATTAAGAGTTAAGATTTTATTCTTATTTCAAAATTCAACAGTGCAGAAATCTAAATCATCACAGAGATTTTTAAAGTTTTTTCCCACATTGCATCTGAAACCCCTCCTTGGTTAGTAATTTGTTTAAACATTTTAAAAACTTCTAGACTAGATCAATAAAATCAAATTTAGACAATGCCCACCACAGTGACAATTTTAGTGGTGTTGGCAATCACTTATTAAATATTACTGAGTTTACTACTATTAAGGGGAAAGAGGTACTGCGACTTATTTTAAATGCATTGAATTAAGCTTCCTTAATATTGTTAGCCTGGTCTGAGTAATTTGCTTAATATACAGAAGCAATGTAATTTAGTAGTTGTGGGAAGAAAGGGAGGAAAAAGGAAGGGAAGGACGGAGGGACGGAGGGACGGAGGGACGGAGGGAGGGAGGGAGGGAGGAAGGAAAGAAGGAAGGAAGGAAGGAAGGAAGGAGAAATAAGAAGAAAACAAAAGGCTGACCTTTTGTGGTTACAGTTTGGCACATCTGCTCATATCCAATCAAGCTTTCAAACACTGAACAGTAAACAAAAGCAGCGATCAAACAAGGACAAAGTCACAGACATAAGTGGTTTGAATGAGTGTGCAATTTCTGCCCATATGACCATTCTGACACAATTGCTCTAATTTTCTTTTCAGAAATGAATGATAAAAGATTTAGGTAATTGCTATGGAGACAGACTTCCTTCCATCACTAGGTGTCTTGAATAATACAGCCTCAGGGTCATAAGATGGAGTGTCAGTTTTCTTTGAGTCCTAAATTAATGCTTGTCCCTGCTTTAGGTATACTTCCTATACATCTAATGAAGTGAATGTAATTTATTTTGACAATGTATTGAAAATCACTTGATCAAATGATTATTCTGTAATGAACACAAAAGGCAATATGAGTTTAAAAACAATAAACTCCAAAATAACATAAATACCCATCAGTTTTTCAAAGAATATTTTTCTAAAACCTATGCATGTCGTCAGAATAAATTTTAAACAAAATAGTTTATGAAAGCATAATAATTCATGCAAATGTAAAAAAATTGTTTTGTTTTCTCTGATGCCTGAGATTGACCTATCTTCATTCGGCACATGACCTTGCCCTTTCTAATCAAACTTAATTTATTTGGCTAATCTTTACAGTTCTAACTACTAAGTAGCATGCATAGAGAAGACCAGACAGCTATAAACAAGCTAGTACTTTTAGTGAAATTCTGAAAATACTGCAAATCAGCCTTGCCAAATATTTTATCTTCATACATGAACAATTTACAGGGAACTCTTAAACACCTCCACTAAAACTTTATAACATCAGACAGACTATAATTCAAGGTGTCCAGACTGTTTTGATATTTTCAATAGTTAATGACTTCATTGGGTGCTAATGAAAACTTCCTACACCAACATCATAAATAATTAGAAGATTACTTAATTTGTTCAAAGATACACATGAAAGACTAATGTAAAAGAAAGTCTCTTATCAACTTGAAAAAAATTGAGGCTTGTGATAGGTTTTTATCCCTCCCCCTGCCCAGTGGAAAATATTATGTAAGATTTGAAAGAAATTCAAAGACTTGAAATTATGTGTGTATTCAATTGTATCAGAAACAATTGCATAATTTTCTTTCTTCAGAAAACCAGCCAAATACCTTAGAAGTGGACAGAGGTAGCAGTATAATTGAACTATTTAGCTTGCACTAAAAAGATATACACTTGGTACCATCTTGGCCAACGAAAAGCAAGTGTCTGTTAGGTGGCACTGTGAAAGTACAATGTAGTGTTTAAATACAGCCAGGCAGAAGCCAGTGGATAATGCTCAGTAATGGGTTAATCAATACTTATTATGGTTTTATTGGTTGACTAAAGAGAGAACAGAACCTAGTGAGCAAAGAGTTGAAAAAAATCATTGCATCTGATCTAGATAACATCTACTCTCCCTAAGGGATTTCCCTATTCAAGAATCCAATTTACCATGCCTGATTGACAAGGATTGGATCTCAGGGAATCATATAACTGTTTTTAGGATCCAATAAAATCCTAATGGATTTGTTTGACTGGCTGGGAGACTTCTAGTTTTACTAAAATGAGGTAGTTTGTTGCAATTAGACTTTCCTCCACTTGCAGTTGAAAAACTAGGCTATTAGGAGTCATTCCCCCTCTTTAAATGCTGGGGTGCATGGCTGGAAGGAGGTTCTATGCTGTGTGGGAGACAGGAATGGGTGGGGCGGGGGGCTGTGATGGAGTGAAAATGTAGACAACTGTACCTGAACAACAATTTAAAAAATAAAAAAAATATTTATTTAAGTTGTAACTTTTAGTATTAAAATATTGTTTCTAATGGAAAAAATAAATAAAATAAAAGAAGACCCTTATGATAAATTATAAACACTTGAAGACTTCTAAAAAATGGTAATCGAAACAGGATTCAAACAGAAAGGGGTAAAGTCCAATTAAATTTCATGCCTGTAAGTAAGGGTAACAAAAAAACCCACTCTGTTTGAAAGCAGCTTTGAAATGTTTGACATTTGCTATCTGAGCTTCCCCTTCAAATATCTGAAGTTTGAAAAAAATTAATTTTTGCCACAACAAAAACCTTGTAGATAGTTGTCCCTGTACCCACTCTTTTCCCCCAACAGGTAGTGTTTTACTAAGCAGTTAGCTTGTTTAGCACATCGGTTTTCGACCACGGCATATTGTCATGATGGCTCCTAAGAAGTCAGAAAATAGTGATAACGATTTGAAGTCAGGGCTGAAATACCACTGAAAGAGAAGTTTTAAGTTATATATATCATGTTTTGAAGCAAAAAATCCCCTTAACATAAAAATCACTAGTGTATCCCATTTCCCTCTAGAATTGTATCTGCTCTTTGTGAAGGTATAAATGACACTTCATGTTTAAATCGAATGGATTTCATAATCATAAATACATTGCTTATACATATATTTGAGTAGTCATCATGATTTACTGTTTTCCTTTAGACTTAGAGGCCCCTTAGTGACATTTAGAGCTCACAGGAGCTCACACTACAAACATCCTGCTGATAGTTTCCAACTCGAAAATCACCAACTAAAAACTCTATGCTACTTAGTGGGAAAAAATAAGAGATACGTGTCTATCTATGGTAACAGATATTTTATTTTTAAAATTAATTCATTTATTTTTATTGTTTATGCTATTACATTTGCCCCACTTTCCCACACTTCAACATCTTCCACCCAGCCCATCCCCCTACTTTCACAATCAATCCCTTCATTTTTGTCCATGTTCATGGGTCTTTCCTATATGTTCCTTGGCTAATCCCTTTACCTTCTTTCAACCAGCCCCAACCTACATCCTTCCCTCTTACAGCTGTCAGTTTGTTCCATGATTCTATGCTTCTGGTTCTATTGTGCTCATTAGTTTATTTTGTTCATTAGATTCTTATAAGTGAGATCATATGGTATTAGTTTTACACCAACAATGAAATGGACATATAAACATTATATGTTGAAACATATACATTATTTAAATATAGATGTAGAATATTATCACATTTAAGTATTTATTTATTTTTTGTAAGGATTTTATTTATTTAGTTTTAGAGAGGGGGAGGGAAGGAGAAATAGAGGTGTTGCGGAAAAATGGACTCTTACACAATTTGGGGTGATGGAATAAGCCTTTATTCATGTGCGTGGACACAGAGGAGACAGCCTCCAAATTCTGGGCCCCCAACATGGGGAGTGAGGTTTCCTATATACTATCAGGCTGTGGCGTGAAAGCCATGGCAGGAAGTTTGCAAGCAGATGACAGAAGCTGAATGCGGGACTTAGCGGAGTGTGGACAGCAAGGCAGGCAGGGTGAGTGATAAGTGGGTTAACGGTCCCTATCCAGACTCAGCAGCCAAGCAGTTTACAGAGGTGGGAAGCGAAAGCTAGGTTACTTCTTGGGTGTTATTAAAATGGCTAGCTTTTCCCTTACATTCCCCCCTTTGAGGCTAGACGAGACTCATTGTAGTCGTAGCATCATCAGATAGTTGGTCATAGCTACAGCTCCTGGTCCTTGTTGAGAGCCTCTGGTATTGGTACTGTTGGAGGTATAGGACCTTGGCAGTGGCTCTCCGGGTAACTGCTGCTTCTAAGTTCTGAATGAAGGTTCGTAGTATGCAGGGTCCTATGCTTATTACTAGGAGAATCAAGGGGCCCTAAGGGGCCAAGGAAAGGCGATAGCCATCGTATCCATCGTATCCGTTAGATCTGTGTATCTAACCCCCGAGTGTTTCCTTCATTGTCCCGAAGCTGGTGCCTTACACTGTCTTTTAGTTCTTTAACCTTTTTAGCTGTAATTCCAGACTGGTTGACAAAGTAACAACATTCTTCCTCGAGGAATAGGCAGGTTCCCCCTTTTTCAGCTGTTAGGAGGTCTAGGGCCCGCCTATTCTGTAAAGCTACCTTGGCTAGATAGTTTATTTGCTGTTGGAGGGTAGTGAGGGAGTCTGCGACCTGGTCCATGAATTCACTAAGGTGGGTTGAGAGCCTGTAGTAGGTGGAGGCTGATAGGCCCAAAGCCCCGGCCCCAGTCCCTATCCCTAATGCCAGGCTGGCTCCTATGGCTATCATGGCTCCTGCTCCCCTTCTTACCTGACCTGACCTATCCTTGCAGAGTAGTTTCTTTACCTCTCAAGTGGTTCAGATGTCTACACTAGGGACTAGGAATCCACATAACAGGAAGAGGCCACGCTCTACACAAAGTGGCACGTCACTGGGTACCTGGGAGGTGTTCTGACAGAACTGGGAGTTCAGGGACCCAACATGGGGCCCTAAACCGGTGTCTGTGCTGTTGGATTCTAGACAGGTGAGGTTGGTGTACTCGGAGCTCAGGAACGCCCTCTCGGTACCTGGCCCGGTGGCCTCAGTTAGATTAGTGGCAGTTGACTCATCAGTCCTGTTCCAGTCGGGGGGAACTGATATGCTCAAGTACCCACGCTCTTCTGAGGGAGGCAGATCCAGCATTCTCGGGGTGAGTTCTGGGTGGTCTGGTATGCTGAGAATATAGCTGAGGGGAGGTATCTTACTTGCTTCTCTGGGTTGACTCTGAGCCGGGCTTCTAGGAAAGAAGTCAGGTTAATTCTCTGGTAGGGGAGCTTTCCTGCTCAAATCGCTTAGCAACTTCTTTCACTGGTTCTAGCCTGACTTTTTC
>PVKM010024180.1:0-10186 GCA_004027735.1 Carollia perspicillata
AAACCCTCAGGGTTTCCTGAGTAATGAGAGCCATAGACAGGTATCTTTTGTATGTTAATGAAATGACTTTTAGAAAGTGCATAAAATGAGGAACTGGTTGCCAGGAAAACCAAAAATATGATTAGTGGGTTGGAACTTTCAGTGCCACCTCCCCTACTCAGTCTCTGGGGAGAGGAGAGCAGAGGGCTGGGAGTTAGATCAATTGACTATGGCCAATGATTTAATTAATTGTGCCTGTGTAATGAAGCCACCATAACAACTTGAAAGGGCTGGGTTCAGAGAGCTTCCAGTTGCTGAACCGGTAGAGGCCCTGACCGAGTGGCACTCCCAGAGAGGGCAGGGGAGTTTCATGCCCCCTCCTACATACTTGTCCTATGCATCTCTTCCTTCTGGATGTTCTCTACCCCTTATCATATGCTTTTAATACAATGTAGTAAATGTGTTCCCCTGTGTTCTGTGAGCCACTGCATCAAATTAGTAGAATACAACGAGGAGGTTGTGGTAACCTCTAACATGTAGTCAGTTAGTCAGAAGCACAAACAAGACAATAACCTGAATTTGTGCCTGGCATCTGCTGTGGGGTGAGGTGGGTGGGGTGGTGGCCGTCTTGCAGGACTGAATTCTTAACCTGTGGAATCTGGTGCTATCTCTGGCTAGAGAGAAGTCAGATTCGAGTTGCATTGTAGGACTCCCAGCAGGTGTCTCAGAGTTGCTTGGTGTGGGGGAAAACCTCCACACATTTGGTGACCAGAAGTGTCAGAATTGAAGTGCTGTGTGTGAGAGGGGTAGTAGTGTGAGAGACACCGGGAAGAGCCGTGCAGGAGACGGACTGAACTGAGGTTATTCTCCTCCAACAGGTTAGAAGAACTTAGGCAAATCCTTTACAACATTTGTACTACTTTGCCTCTATATTTGTGTGAACAGGAATAAGCATTCTTATTCCTTAGTAAGAATCTCTATGGTGGGCAGTGTTAAAGGCCAGTAATTCTCAAAGATGCTTGGGAATGGAGACACATGCAAGGGGAGGCAGCTACTAAAAATAGCTTCTGTTGGGATGACTCAAATGTGGTTTTGCAGTCACTATTAGTTTACCCAAATCAATCAGTTTGGATGAAGTCTGAGACAAACTCAACAGAGTTGACAGTGAATGTTTCTTCAAATTTCCTGATAGGTGAATAGAGGTACAAATTTATTTTAAGATAAAATGTACCATGAACTGCTCACTTTGGTGCTTCCACCCAGGAATTCAGAGGTTTTACTTAACCTCAATGATCTTTTATCTGTATTTTCTTCTTTCTACACCAAAAATTTGAGTTCTCAGTGACCCCAGGGTAAAGACTCACTCACTTTATCCCACAATAAACATACAAAAGCATCAGTGTAAAAATACAAACACTACCACCAACAAAAGAAGTACTGAAAAGAGTTAAAGATTGCTCCTTTCATTATTTGTATTCTTAGGGCCTATTCTACTGGAGATGCATGAGGACATTATTGTATCTTAATGTCTTTAACATGAAATAGTTTTATCTGTGGTTACAACACTAAATTAATACACAGGTTCCTTTGTTTAATATCACTTTCAATATTTAGGAGCTACTTTTGTGTAATTTTGTTATATGAATATGTAAGACATTTACAAGATTCTGACACCAAATCTGCAAAACAAGTATTTTTAGGGAATTTTAGTTTCCATCCCTGTACCCTCAAGCCTGAATTTTTTTTCTTCCCCCTAGAATTGACCATTATTTTTAATTTAATTTTTATTTGTTTCTCTATTAAAAATAAGAAAATATGTATGTGTAGTCACATTCTTTTCCTTCTTTTAGATAAACAGCTGCATATTATATGTACTTTTCTCTAACTTTTTAATAATTTAATATATTCTAGCATACTCATTCAACAGCAGTATATAAAAAGATTCCTTGTTGTTTTACTAAACCAGAGCTTTATTGAGATAATATTCACATCATATAAAATTCATCCTTTTATAATGTTCACTTCAGTGTCTTTTAGTATCCTGAATTGTGAGACCATCACCACTATTTAATCACAGAATATTTTTATCACCCCACAAAGAAATCCCATATTCATTAGTTGTTACTCCCTGTTTCCCTATTACTCCAGCCCTTGGCAACAAATAGTCTGTTTTCTGTCCCTGTGAGTTTTTCTCATTTTGAGCACTTACTATAAATTGAGCATATGATACCTTATGTTGTGACTTTCTTTAATTTAGTATAAGCTTTTCAAGGTTCATCTGTGCTGTAGCATGTATAAGTACTTCATTCCTTTTTATTTCCAAATAATAGTCCATGTTTGCTGATACTACATTTAGTTTATGCACTAATCACTGGGTAGGTATTTATGTTGTCTCCAATTTTCACTTACTTTGAATAATGCTGCCATAACATTCATGTGGAAGTTTATGTGTGGACATATGTGTTCAATTTTCTGGGTCATACTTAAGAGTGGAATTGATGGGTCACACATTATCTCTATGTTTAACATTCTGAGGAACTGCTAAATACTTTTTCTAAAGTGGCTGTACAATTTTACAATATATAGAGTTTCAATTTCTTTTCATTCTCACTAATGTTCATTATATTATCTGTCTTTTTGATTATTAGTCATCCTAGTGGATGCATGGTGGTAACTCAGTGTGGTTTTAACTTATATTTAGATAATGATTGATGATATTTAATATCTTTTCTTGTGCCTTTTGGCCATTTGTATACATTCTTTGGGAAAATGTCTGTACAAATCTTTTGGTTATTGTTAAGTGAGTCATTTGTCATTTTATCATTGAGTTGTAAGATTTCTTTATATATTCTGGGTATTATGACCTTGTTAAATATTTTATTTAAAAATATTTTGTCCTATAACTTATCTTTTCATTTTCTTTTTAAAAAGATTTTATTTATTTATTTTAAGAGAAAGGGGAAGGGAAACAGGAAGACAGGGACAGAAACATCAGTGTGTGGTTGCTTCTCACATGCTCCCTACTAGAGACTTGGCCCACAACCCAGGCATGTGCCCTGACTGGGAATTGAACCAGCAACACCTTGATTTGCAGGCTGGCACTCAGTCCACTGAGCCACACCAGCCAGGGCTCTTTTTAACTTTCTTGATAGAGTTTTATAACTTTAACTTTTACATTTAGCTCTGTTACCATTTTGATGTTACTTTTATTGTATTCTGTAAACTAGGGGTGCACAATTTCATTCTTTCCCATGTGGATATCCAGCTGATCCAGCACCATTTCTTAAAAGATTATTCTTTAACAGAGTTTTAAAAGCTTATTTAGCCTAAGAAGGTAGCCTAAGAGACATGCCGAAATATCTCTTGGGGAATCAGGACTAAACCTGTTAATGAACATAGACTGACCTAACTAAATACTTATTCTTGATTGTATTATGAAAGAAACAATACCCGTAATTTGAGGTTAAATAAGACAATAGGTACACATGCAAAAAGGCTTTACTAAGATATCTATTGAATACATTATTACTAAATAAGGCAACTTAAATAAATTCATTTAAAACATATTAAATCCTACAGATATGACTATATATTTTTTCAGAAATTACAGAGACACCTTTACAAACAAGCATATTATGTTTTTTCTGAAACCACCTTGATGAGTGAAATGCACATTGCACAGAAGACTTTAGCATAAAAATATAAAATAAACATGATATCCATTTGCCATCTGCTGTGTGGTAAATATATTGTTGTTTCCCCCTTTCAGAAGCCCTAAATGAATTTCATAATTGCCTCATTACCTGCGATATGTCAGACATGCATGGCCATTCTGGTGATAATAATACATGGCTTCTTTATAAAAGCAAAGAGCAAAATGAAGAGATAGGTGAAATCACATAATGAACCTATACACATCTGTATATAAAGAAAGATATCTCTTGTAATAACACTGTTCTTAGTTTTCAGAAATGTAACTAATGGTATCTGCTTCAAACCTGTAAGTGCATCACTGAAACTATAACGTGTACTTTGCTAAAAATCAGGTCAGAGACACAGCAGAGTTTTAGCATAAAAAATGATTAGGATATTTCTCCAATGCATTCTTCCTCTCTCTGTCAGCCTCACTTCTACTCTCCTGTCTTTTAGAATGGATATATAAGTGCATGATAAAATGCAGACCACTGTTGAGAGAGCCACTTTAGCATCATATTCTCCTTGCTTTGTAATAGCCAGTAACTAAATATATAATCTTGGTCATCACATATGCTTACCTAGTCCTTTACATATAGCATACTAACTCCCCAACACATAGATATAGATGCTATTTTGGTACTTGGAGTCACATGTATTCTCAAGAGAAATATTTTGATGAACCTTGGTTTGTTTATTTCTGATTTTATTAGGACTCTTTTTAATTAGTAAACATTTAACAGCAGGTGTATTGTATGAAATGTGCACATGCATCTTGAGTGAACCCATAATGAGAATTTCTTCCACATTGACCATGTAAACAGAGTTCTACAATAGTGAGGTACAAATTATTATATGCATTCATCCAGGTCTGGATTTATCTATTTTTTAATACCATTTGCATGCATCTACCCAGGACCTTGGGATGAAGACACTTCGTTTTGATCCAGTTTTCTCTTTTATTTCTCACTGATTTCATCATACTTTACTAGAGTTTTCTTCTCTCCTAATTGTTTTCTTTTTAAAATCCTCTGTTATCACCTTGAATCTTATACTACTACACATTATACTTTTTAAAAAACTTTTTCTTTTTTAATATTTTATTTCTTTATTTTTAGAGACAGGAGAAGGGAAGGAGAAAGAGAAACATCAATGTGTGGTTGCCTCTTACATGGCCCCCACTGGGGACCTGGCCCACAACCCAGGCATATGCCCTGACTGGGAATCAAACCACGATCATTTGGTTCACAGCCCTCACTCAATCCACTGAGCTACACCAGCCAGGGCCACATTATACTTTTATAAACAAAATTTGTTTTCTACTAGCTATTTATGTCTGTAGGAGACCATTCTGCCTGGCATGGGCCCAGCCCCCAATGGCAAACATTTACTGCAAAATGACTTCCTAAAATCCATGCTAAACCTTCCAAGGATGAGTGTAACTGGTTCAACCACTTTTGCCCTTTTCATTTGCAAATATCCTTCTTCTGTGATGTGATTATTAGCATTGGCTCCTTTGTTGTCTGTAAAAGGCAAGCCCTGCCTGAAGCAACCTGTGCATAGTAACTGAGGACCATAATGTAATGTGCTGAGAAACCCAATAAAGGTCCGTCATGGCAAGGGCCAAGGCTTTTGCTCCCCTTGAGAGAAAAAGTCATGCTGTCCCTTTTCCTCCACAGGATTCAGTGGTCTGTGTGAATGTCTCATTTCATCCATAATGATGCAGACACTGCAGGCCGGTGTCCATATCACATGGCTCCAGTTTCTCCAATGAAGAGAGTAAAGGAAAAAGGATCATGTCTTTAGAAAGTTACTATTTTAAGTAGAAGAGAAGAAGGTATTTGAAATAGAAAGTTTATAAAAAAGAGAGGAGCAAATATGTGCAAAGAAAAAACATATATACATTCACATATGTATAAATACATACATTCCTAAAGTACGCAAATCATAACTGCATCTCTCAACAGATTTTTATAGAGTAAGCACAACCATATCTTTAATATCTGGATCAAGAGATAATTAATTACTGGTATAACTTTCTTAAGCGTTTTATTTATTTATTTTTAGAGAGAGGAGAAGGAAGGGAGAAAGAGAGGGAGAGAAACATCAGTGTGCAGTTACCTCTCATGTGACCCCCACTGGGGACCTGACCCACAACCCAGGCATGTGCCCTGACTGGGAATCCAACCACATTCTTCTAGTTCACAACCCAGGCTCAATCTACTGAGTTACACCAGCCAGGGCACTAGTATGACTTTTGAAACCCTGTCAAACTGTATATATTTATGCAGAATTATTGTTTTATGTCTGCCATTTTTTGCTTAGCCTTATGTTTTTGAGATTTTTCAATATTACTATATGAAGTTGTAGAATATTTTTTTCATTTATGAATAGTATTTCATGGACAGATATACCACACTTTATACAGTGTACTGCTATTGGGCATTTTGAATTGTTTACTGCTTTTAGATATTAGTAATAGGCCTTCTATAAATATGCTTACTGTTTTGAGAGAAAAAAGTTCTATACCCATTTCTATTGGGCATATATTTACTTGGAGTGAAATGTTTAGGTCATGAAGCACAACGGAGCACAAACATGCCAAACAATTTTCCAAAGTAGTTGTAATATCAGCACGAAAGTTCAGATTCCATCACAGCATAGATCACGGCAGCTGTTTTCTGTATTTTTATGGTAGCCATTCTGGTGAATGCATGTTGGTATTTCATCATGCACTGACATTATATTGTGACTTTAATTTTCATTTCTCTAATGAGTAATGTATTTGATTATTTTTATTAAGTTTATTAATCATTTGGATAGTCATTCATGTAAAGTGTCTGTTGTAGAAGGTGGCTTATCTTCTCTTGAAGCATCTTCTTTTTTTATTGGTTTGTAAGGACTATTTAAATGCTATGATATGAGTCTTTACAGGATATATACTATAATACTCATCATGTAGCTTGCATTGTCTAAAATGACACATACTCTATTAAAAAGTGTGAAAAATATTTGAATAAACATGAACAAAACAAAGCAAAATAGAACCAGAGACATGTAAATAAGGAACAAATTGACAGTGATCAGAGGGGAGGGGGGAGGGGAAAAATGTAGGAAGTAAGGAGAAGGGTCTAGTCAAGAAAAAAAAAACAAAACAAGATACACAAATAGCCAATAATACATGAAAGATTACTCAACACCAGTAATCATTATGGAAATGAAAATCAAAACAGCCCTCAAAACACTGTATACTCAGTTGGAAGGCTTAAAACATGATAAATATGTTGAGAGTATTGTGAAATTGAAATAGTCATATATTGCTGGTGATGTTTATAATGGTAAAACTGCTTTATAAACAATTTTGCAGGTTCTCACACTATTAAGCACAGTGTTATCTAATTTTCCAGCAAAATATTACTCCGAGGTATATGAGGTCTGTCTGGAAAAAGTCCAACCATTGTTAATGTAATGAGAACAGTTTGCTCAACATTAATGTAACCTGGCAGCCAGTTTAGTGGGCTGGAATGCAAATGCATGAACAATGACGACTTCACTATACTAGTCAGTGGGGGCGGTAGACACAATTGAGTGAGCACGTGTGCTGTGTGGCCATCACACTCAACATGACTGAGAGAGTAGAATAATGAATCTGCATCCAATTTTTCATTAAGCTTGAACATTCCTGTGTGGAAGCTAGTCAGACGATTCTGAAGGCTGAAGCTATGGGCAATTGGTGATTGATGGCTCTATCATGGCAACATGCCCCATCATGCATCACATGCAAATTTTGGGGGGAAACATCAAATCACCCAGGTGAGTCATCCCCCCTACAGCCAGATTGGGCACCCTGCGACACCTGGCTTCTCCCAAAACTAAAACCACCTTTAAATAGGAAGAGATTTCAGACTATTGAGATTCAGAAAAATACAACAGGGCAGCTGATGGCAATTAGGAGTACTGTGTGAGGTCCCAAGGTGCCTACTTTCAGGGGGACTGAGATGTCATTGTCCTATGTACAATGTTTCTTGTTTCTTCTTTAATAAATGTCCCTGTTTTTCATATTATATGGCTGGATACTTTCTGGACAGACCTCATATATATCAGAGGTAAGCAAGAACATATGTCCCCCAAAATTTGTTCATGACTGTTTATAGCAGCATTATTCATTAGAGTCAAGAAGTGGAAACAACCCAAATGTCTATCAAGTGATGAATGTTAAATTCAGTGTGGACCAGCAGTACAATGGGATATTATTTGGAAACACAAAGTATAAAGTGCTGATACATGCTAAAACATGTATGGACCTTAAAAACTTTATGCTAGTTGAAAGAAGCCAGTCATTAAAGACCATGTTTGTATGATTTTATTTATATGAAATATTCAGAATAGGCAAATACACAGAAACAGAATTTAGATTAGTGGTAACCAAGAACATTAGGGATGAGAGCAATGGAGATGATTCCTAAGGAACGTGGGATTTTTTTTTGAGGGGTGACAGAAATGCTCTAAGGTTATAGAGTTGTGATAACTTTAAAACTCTTTGAATAAACTAAAAAATTCTAAGTAATATAGTTTTAAAAGAACTATATGATCTGGGTATTATATCTATGATCTGGGTATTATATCTCAAAACCTATTTAAAATAACAGCTGGAAACAACCTAAATACCATCAGTGGGAGAATGAATAATTATCATAACTATAAAATGGAATATTTAAAAATAAATATGCCAGAGTTTGTATACTAAATGCAATGAATTTTAAAACAGAGTATTTAGTGGAGAAGGCAAGTTAAAATAGATGGGAATGATAAACACTAATTTCAGCCTAGTGATTTTATTTATAGAGTTTGGAGAAAGAGATTGAGACATGGTACAAAAGAATCTTCACTGGTGTTAGTAATGCTTTTATTTCTTAAAATAATTGTGGCTACATGAAATTTGATGGTATTTTTCTTAAAAGCTCTTCTTATAGTTAAAATATTTATGACTACAAACAATAGTGATATTAGAGGACAGGAGACTTAATAGTAAGAATCAAAATCAATTAAATTCAGGTTATATATAAAATTATGTTCTGTTTGATTCAATAAGTAGAGCAATTTTTACACATAAATAACAGAGCTTAACTTTGAGAGAAAAATCTGTAGATTTATTAACATGAGTATTAAAATTGAAAACAGCACATTTCATAGACTCTGAGACGTGTCCAGTTGTCTCAGACTTTTACTGCTGACACTTCAGCTTCAGCCAAGAAGTGATAAGTCATATAATATATCACTTTTTTCTAAATAATTGCCCATGATAATTTTGCATTTGCTCTACCTAGCTCAGTGATTCTATACCCCAAGTATACATTAGAATCATCTGGGGGATTTTAAATGTGCCTCCTAAGCCCCACCTGCAGATATACCAATTTAATTATTTCTGGGAGTGGCCTAAGCATTAGCTGCTTTCAAAAGTGCTCCGGGTTCTAAAGGGAGATCAGATCTGGGAGCTGTGATCTCAACTTCATGGTTTCTACTTATTTTCTGTGCTCTGTAATATTTGTTGTTCCATTTCCAGCTCTTTCTCTCTCCTTTTAGTATTGATTGCCTTTTAAGATTCCCTCTGTCATGGACCTAGTTTCCTTCTTGCTTTGTCAACAAGATTGCTTGATCTCAGCATCCCCCACAGCTCTGTAAGGAAAATGTTCGCTTACACCTTGATTTCCTCTAATCCTCACAGTTCATTCAACCAGGGGTGTAGCTTTGAACATTTGCTAATAAAATACCCAATGGTACAATTGCTGATAAAATGGCCCAAGTGGTATAGTATTTAGTTAGAGCAAGAGGAGAAAAATAGTGTACCAGATCCAACCACTTGCAATCCTTTGGTTCTCCATGGCCAGCAGATCCACTCTGAATTTAACTGGGGTCATGCAGCTACATACACCACACCTAGTGCTGCACTCGAAGCATCCTGATCTCTCCCCCATTAAGCCTGAAATGCAGAAGAAGGCTGGGGTAGGTTATTGATGTGCACATGCTTAAGCAAAGCAAAGCAGTATAAACAAAGGCCAGAATAAGGATATATCTTCCCTTGCAAGGCAATAAGCCTGCAAGGCTGTGATCTCCCAACAAGGGAATGTTCTGGTCCCAAGGCTACTCAAGAAACCATGCATGAAGCAGAAAGAGCAACACATGCTCAGGCTTAAAACACAATAACCTAGTGGATTAACTTCCTGGAGCTGTTATAACAAAGGACCACAAACTAGATGGTTTTAAACAACAAAGATGTATTTTCTCACAGTTCTAGAGGCTAGAAGTCCAAAATTTGATGTCTACAGTGTATGTTCCTTCTGAGGGCTGTGACTGAGAATCTATCCCATGGCCATCTTCAAGCTTCTGGTAGCTTCAGGTGTCCCTTGCTTGCAGATGGCATACTCCCTGTGTCTTCATATTGTTTCCCCCTGTCTGAGTAGCTTCATTCAAATTTCCACTTTTTATAAAGACACCAGGCATATTGGATTGGAGC